>JAAGKR010013548.1:0-13728 GCA_011419295.1 Clarias macrocephalus
GTTCCTCACCAGTTGTGCAGAGACAAAGCAGAGAGTAAAGAGCCACAAAGAGTGTGATCATCGTTCCTGTTTAGACAAAGTGATAGTGAGGTAATGAACTTGTGTGTTCAGTAGAAAACCAGGTCCAGACTCACGCCTGATTGGATGTTTTGAAGCTGTGGACTGATTTGATTGGTCCATTAGCTGTAATGAGATGTGAAGCTCACAGTGAATTCTTGTCTATTCTGATGCTGTGATAAAAAGTTCATCTGTATTATTTACGATGTAGACACTAAAAATGTTCACAACAGAAAATGTTACTTTCATTCTTTTCTCTTTTTTAGACGTTGCAATGTTCACTCTTTTCATGTAATTTAAACACCTCAACATCACGTCATGGTCCGGGGGTCATTATATGGAGAAGATGAACTGGATATCTGAGTGAGGTAGCCAGTGAGACCAGTACACTTCCAGTTTCATGTGTGCTGATGTTGAGGAAAGTGTTGTTATTGTCTGTGGAGGAGACAGAACACTCACTCACTCACTCACTCACTCACTCACATTACTGTAATGAGCTCACCCTTGTGATATACACGTCTCATGTCAGCCTCCATGTTAAATCTTCTTACACAAGAACAGCTCCTAATTCCCATGATCAAATTATGAAATTAATGCTGGAAAATAATAATAATAATAATAATAATAATAATAATAATAATAATAATAATAATAAATACAAATAAAAAAAGTTAAACATCTAGTTATTATAAGCTCCGCCCCCAAAACAAGCCTAGAAGCAGTCATGACAGTGGACTCGTGTTCAGGCCGAGTGTGAAAACGCTCTTAACACATGTGTAGAAGTGTTACTGACTGCAGCAGCGCTCTGTCACATCATGCAGTTGTTTCAGTTGAACAGAAATAACATTGTGGTTTCTGAGTTTCTGAGACTGAGTGTTTAATCAGCAGCTCACACAAGGACACAAACAGCAGAGAAAGAACTGATATTAATTAAAGGATAATCTCACATCTTTTGGTAGATATGAAAAATTTAATAAACCTGTATAAAACATATCCAAAAGTATATGAATGAGTATTTAATTAATATTATTATTATTATTATTATTATTATTATTATTATTATAAAATTATTATTAATAGTCTATTAATCTTAATGTCCTCATGCTGCTGTTTGGTTTGAAACGTTTGTCCTCTAGTTTCCATCTCACACCAGGTTTAAAGTGAGTTTGATTCATCTGTGAAGTTGAAGCTCAGAGACAGAGTTCACTAATGACAAACTTTAGTAAGTTACAGTACCCAAAGCCTCAGCATCAGATACGACCTCACCGTTCAACCAATCACAGCACTCAAGTAGCTCAGCTTTGCGCACCTTAAGTGTTTATAAAGATGATAAAGTGGTTAGTTGTTTTATTTTCGGCGAAGATAACTAATAACTTAGACGTGCGTCCTGTTCTTGGTCGTCATGCTGGTTTGAGTTAAAAAATTTATTTCCGTTGTAATTAACTCAGATTGCGCAAAAGGTGTGCAAAGCTGAGCTACTTGAGTGCTGAGCTCCTGGAGGGCTGTGATTGGTTGATTGGTGAGGTCGTATCTGATTGGCTAAAGAGAACGGGTGACCCGCTGTTAGGAACCTCCACTAGAGGTCACTGTTTCTGTCTCTGTAATTTTTGTTGGTCGACTCAGTTTCCCAGAAGGCACCTCAGTCAGGTGATGAGTGCTCACCTGAACTGAGGTGGCTCATTAAAGTGTCTATAAATAGTAGTTTGTTCTGGGAAACTGGGTCAAGCATTGTTGTTTGTGTTTGTATACCGGCATGTGGGCATTACTTTTTGTTTCTTTAAGTTTGTTTTGTAACCTCTGTTTTCAGATGGCTCTAGTTTTGTTTTCTGTATGTTCCTTGTTCCGATGGATTCATGGAGCTGCCTTGTTCAGTGTTTAGCTAGGCTGTGTCTCCTCCTGTGTACAGTGTAAGTACTGTTCTGTGTCTTCCCAGTGTCAGTTTTCTTGTTTAGTTCTTTTGGTTAAAACTTCCCTTGTATGTGTAGCCACATGAGGGCTTAGCCGTTAGCAGGGTTAGCCGCTAGTAGGCCTTGACAGCTAGTAGGGTTAGCCCCTAGTAGGGTTAGCCTCCAGTAGGCTGGCCTCTAGTGGGATTGACTGCTAGTGGTTCTGGTCACTAGTAGGTTAGCCGCTAGCTTGGAATATCCTCACGTGTGCCTTTCCTTGTGTTCTGTTTCCTTTTTAGGTCAGTACTAACTCCATTAGATACTAACCCGGTTAGGTCAACATCCTGTGTCTCCATATTCCGTGTAGCTACTAACCTTACTAACTAGTCCTGTCTCCTGTCTAGTCCTGTCTCTCCAGTCCTGTGCCCATCTCTAGTTCCCGCCACGTCCTGTCCAGTCTCGTCTCTAGTTCCCCTATGTATCTTTAGTTAGCTCCAGCTCCATGTTTCCTTCTGTCAGTCCCCTGTGTCAGCTCCGGGTCCCGTTGTGTTTTTCCTGAGCCCTAGTTTTGGTTCCTTTGTTGGTTTGTGTCTGTTTTGAGTTTTGTTAATAAAGACACTTTCTGTTGAACCCCTCTGCCTGCTCTAATACATGCCCACGGCAACTACATCCGCTGGTCTAGCCAAACCACAAGCTAGACCCATGACACCCACATTGCTGCCAGCAAAGTCTCAAAAATACACACACACACAAATCCAGTGATATTCACACAGGAAAGATGATTTTCACATGCACAGTCCATGATGCACTCGTGAATTTTAAACATTTGCATTTGTGAAACATTCATTATGAATATATATTTTTGTATATTTATTTAGTGGGCATTGGATTTTACACACATGAAGTGGGATACGCATGTGAATTATTTTTGAGACTGACCTGCTTCCATACTCAAATGCTCAGTTCTGCGCGTGCAGCGTCTCCCCTGCGTGCTCAACCTGTTTTCCGCGCGTTCTTGCAACATCTTTTTGCTGTGCGCACTCGACTCTACCTGTACGTTTGCTCATCGTTGTCCAATGTTACAAAACTCGCCAATCACAGACTTTCACACACTACTTCTGAGTGACTGTTTCTTTGCTAATCAGCTGGCGCTATCCACCGCATAATGGAATGAAATTACATTTAAATTTTATTTGTGTAATGCTTTTAAAAAATGGTCGTTGTCTCAAAGCAGCTTTACAGAATCAAAAGAAAAAGATCAGAAATTTTAATTACATTATTATATATAATTATATATAAATGAAAGGAAATTATACAAGGGAAGCATTGTAAATAAAGCTTTTTTAAATAATATAAACAGATACTATAGTATTTAATGTTTTATTGAACTAAGTATTAGTATATACCAGTTTTGTCTGTCCATTTTGTGTCTTTATTTACTTGTATTATTATCCATAAAGCTCATCGTTAGACTACGTTGACTAAAATTCAAATCGGACAACTCGGGTGGCTTTACTTATAAACCTTTATTTCCAACACTTTGCATGCACGTTGAGCACGCAGGAGAGACGCTGTACGCGCAGAACCGGGCTGTGGAGCGCCCAGAGGAGACACTACACTCGAATAGAATGTTTTGTCTGCTCTCAAAATGTCAAAACTGTGCGCTCAGGATTATGGCAGGAATATAACGCCATAAGAGAAAGGCTGACCCGCGAGACGCTGTGCGCGGTCCACAACACAGCAAAAATATGTTAGTATATTATGACTGAAACAAAGCGACTCACATCGGCGTGCGTTTCGCACAGCGCTTATTTAGCGAGTATAAATTTGATTTGTGTTTGTTGTATTTCTGGGGATGAATGGCGCACGTGTTCATCTGCCTTTTGGTCAAAACTCCGCAAAGTGAAATGAAAGACAGCGCGCGCGATGTGAGCAGCTTTATTTCAGCCATTCCAGCCATTCATGGTCAAATACTGCACTTATTCAATGCTGGACACAAACGGCAAAAAAAAAAAGCATCAATGTTATCATTAGTCTGGTTATTATTATCAAGCTTTTTTGCTGTTTGTGTTCAGCGTTGAATGATTATTTGAAACTGAAGCGCTTCATGTGGATTCATGGTACGAGTCATTTTATATGCAGTATATATCATACAAAGATTATTATGTTGTGCTCGGATGACTGAGCTCCTGCGGATTCCAAAATTGACATTGTTACCATTTTTTAATCACTGAAATGGAAGAAAGGAAAAGTTGGGGCGAGGAACATGAGGCATGTACATGGGCATTACCGAGTCTCAGAAAACGTTGGGGCATTTTTTCCTAAAAAGACGTTAATAACAGATTAAAGATAGCGTCTCTCTAAACAACGATGGAGCTTTCGAGCTGTACACACAGGCATTCTCGCCTAAACAACTCTTACAACTACACTTTGTGACACAATAACAGTAATATTTTGAACATTTTGCAGGCTGTTTGGAGAACAGGACATCATGCTCTCTTCACTACACGAATATGAGTTAATCATACAGCAATATAAGCATCAAGTTGGCTTTCCACTGTGATTAGAGGACGTCAGCCTGGCAACATACTCCAGCCCTGAGAGTCCCAAAGCTCTAAAGGTACCAAAGGAAATGAATAATACATAAACAGACCAATGAGTCTGTGCCTCGCCCCCAAACAAGCAGAGTCATCAGAGTGGACTCAAGTGGTCAGGCCCAGTGTGAGAACACTCTAACACATCTGTAGACGTGTTACTGACTGCAGCAGCGCTCTCTCACATCATGCAGTTTCAGTTGAACAGAAATAGCTTTGTGGTTTCTGAGCTTCTGGGTTTCTTTTATTGAGCAGTTCACACTCACCCCCCCCCCCTTTCTCTCTTTTTCTGCTTCTCATGAGCTACCAATGATCCAGACCCCTTCTCCGCTCTGGACGTGCCTGATCAATCCTTCAGGTTCACCAAAAAAAAAAGTTTAAACCTAGTTATTAAAAGCCCCGCCCCCAAAACAAGTCTTGAAGCAGTCATTAGAGTGGACTCGTGTGTTCAGGTCCTGTGTGAAAATGCCCTTGACACATGTGTAGAAGTGTTACTGACTGCAGCAGCGCTCCATCACATCATGCAGTTGTTTCAGTTGAACAGAAATAACATTGTGGTTTCTGAGTTTCTGAGACTGAGTGTTTAATCGGCAGCTCACACTGACTTATTTTGGGTCACTTCAACAGTCTGAATGTCTGAAGCTCAGACTAAAACACAAAAGTGCTGGAGTTAATTCATATAAATATCATGTAGAATGTTGAGATCACTATTTATTCAGACTGTACTAGAGACTGTGCTCCATCTGTGTGAGGCCTGTTATCCACCCTAAAGGACACAACAACAGAGACAGAACTGGTATTAATAAAGGTTTAACCTTAAACCTTTTGGTAAATATGAATACTTTAATAATTAACTTGTATAAAACATAATTAAAAGTATTTATATAAAGCATTTAGACAAAGTGCTGCTGCAGTCTATGAGTCCGGCAGTTTCAGCTCCTTTGATGTGGTAAAAACCTTAATGTCCTCACACTGCTGTTTGGTTTGAGACGTTTGTCCTCTAGTTTCCATCTCACACCAGAGAGTGTCAGTGTTAATGGAAACAGCGCTGTGGTTTAAAGTGAGAGATATAAACTAAAGAGTTTGATTCTTTCTTTATCAGGGCTGTAAGAGATTTTAGACTTTTATTAATACAGTGATTAGAACATTTCTGGTTAAAGCTTCAGTTAATTAACTGTGTTTATGTTTATTGATGTGGAGTTGAAGATCAGAGACACATTTTCTCACTGGGAAGCTTCAGTAATGAGTGTAATGAGAATAAGTTATGGTTTAATACAGTTCAGCACCTCGACACAATGAGTGATGGAATCTTCTTGTGTAAACATACTTCACTCTCCCCTCAATCCAGAACTGATCCAGTTCATCACCCTGAAACTGAAACTCCTGGCCTGAACCTGCACCTGTGACAGTTGAGATGTGTTGGCTATGAGGGACTGTTTGACTTCCCACAATGCATCCTGGTGTCATCTCTTACACAGATTATTAACTCACATGCTCTCAAAGTAAATGGAGTACTCGCATGCTCTCCACTGTAGACATTTTTACTGGGGAGTCTAAATTTGGATTTTCCCCCTAATTTTGCTTTTCAGAGGTCTAGAGGAAGCTCTTACTGTCATGGGTCTAGCTGGTGGTACTGGCTAGACCAGCTGATGGTGTGGTTGCCGTGGGCATAATAAGGCAGGCATAAATGCAGAGGGGCAGATAAACTTAAAGTGTCCTTTTATTTACAAACACTCAAAAACAGACACAAACAAACAAAGAAATCAAAACCACAAACTATAACTATAACTAGGGCTCTTTAAACAGACATAGGGACTACGGACTGACACAGGGAACCAGGAGCTGAACACAGGGAACTGAGTGCTGACACAGGGACTAAGAACAGACACAGGGACTAGGAGCTCACACACAGGGAAACATGGAGCTGGAGCTAACGAAAGACACATAGGGGAACTAGAGACGAGACAGGACTGGAGAGACAGGACTGGAGAGACAAGGCTAGACTGGAGACAGGACTGGAGACAGGACCAGGGGCACAGAGACTAGAGACCAGATGGGTTAGTGGTTAGTTAGGTTAGTAGCTACATGGAATACTGGGACGCTGGATGCTGACCTAACCAGGTTAGTATCTAATGAACAATGAACAAACAAAAAGGAATACCCACATGACGGTAATACAAAACATACACAAACATACCAACAAACAATGCTCGACCCAGTTTCCCAGAACAAACTGCTATTTATAAAAACCCTAATGAGCTACCTCGGTTCAGATGAGCCCTCATCACCTGACCGAGGTGCCTTCTGGGAAACTGAGTCGATCAACAAAAACTACAAACAAACAGACGTGAAAACAGTGCCCTCTAGTGGAGGTTCCTAACACACACACACACTCACACACACACACACACACACACACACACACACACACACACACACACACACACACACACAATTTAATTTCAGATGTCCCTCTTTCATATATTGATGTCCCTCAGGCCCTGTGGCAATTACAATCCTACATACCTGCTTTTCCTTCCAGTTATTGTTGCTAAATGTGCTCCTTCATGTTACTTAATTATAGGGAGTACTGCTTTTCCCACCTGCTTTCTAAGAAGTTGTTGAGGATCACATAATTATTATTTAGGCCCTGATGAATATGAACAGAAAACTGAAGGAGGGTGTACTTTCTTTTTCCCCATGACTGTAGTGTGTTAATTTCGAGCTTCACTACTCATCTGGTCTAATTCTAGTATCTGATCAGTTCTAGTTCAATAAACACTATAAATGTAAGAGATGTAATGTTTAGCAGTCCGAGCTCCAGATCAGAGGTTCTGGCCGTGCATGTGATGATCATTTTATCTTCTAGTAATTCGATTATTAGAAGAAACTTTCTGAGAATTTCATCATGTGTGTTTGTGTTTAGCTCGGGGGAACAGACACAGTCTCAATATGGTGGAACCTGGAACTTAAAGTACCAGTGTGAGGGGAGGAGCGGAGGACTGCAGAACTTCCTGTTAATGAGAAACAGGAAGTAACAGTGTGAAGAAAGTGTCTGTCTTTAAGTATTTAATAAAGTGAAATATGAGGAGCATTTATAAAATTTTAGGCTCTGCACGCAGTTTAAACTCCATGTTTCTCATTTCACTTTCTGCAACATTTCACATAGCACACATTTTAGTGTTTAGTAAGAGCACATGTGAATTTTCTGTCAAAAAAAAAATTAAAGCAGTTTAACTCATCCCCAAACAAACACATAACAGAGCGTTTAGAAAAAAAAAACACACAAACACACAATGCTTTAGGTTTAACACTGTGCAAAACCAAAAATTAAGCAACCCTTTTTAAAATTGTCATCATATTGTGCCTGATGAGCAAGCCAAGGGCGACTGTGGCGAGGGAAAACTCCTTGAGATGGCAGTAGGAAGAAACCTTAAGAGGAATCAGATTCAACAGGGAACCCATCCACATTCGGACAACGGATTGCAGGAATTGTTTTACCGTCATACTGTGTGTTGGGCAGCTATAAGTTTAATATAACACATGATATCTTTAAGTTAATATCGAGTCCAGTTCATTATTGGAGGCTCAGGTAGACTGTAGGAAATTCAAGTCCTGAACTATAAAGCGACTGCAGTCACAAGTCCTCCAAGAACAGCTGTCAGCATCAACCAAGGCCAGGACTGTCCTCACGGTTAAGTGGAACCATCCCCAGTCAATGATGAGGATGAGTCAGTGCAAGAAAGAGAAAAAACGCTGGCTCAATTGTGATCATGTGACGCTCGACGTCAAAACAAGAAGCGCATACGTACTACATGATACTCTGTATTCATAAACCAAGACTTGTTCGTTTTACAAGTCAAAATTTATTAAAAATCTTGCATAACGCTTGCAAACTGTGTTACTCGCAATCCGAGGTTCCACTGTACCAGTTTTTCTGGGCTCTTCATGACAACCTGCTTAACTTAACACTGCTTTAAACTTCACCACAACTTTATCTGATGTATCATGTGAATTCATTTTCAATTTTTTTTTATTAAATCACGATTTCTTCAATAGCTTCTAGGTCACCATGTGACTCAAAACTAGTACCAAAATAATCTCACTGGAAACTCCCACAAGGTACACATCATGTTATCCCGAGACATGTCTTCATTGATTTTTATTTTAATCCTAATTTCATTAAGTCACTATTTCTTCAATACCTTCAAAGTCATGTGACCCTGTGACCCTAAACTAGTGCCACAATAACTTACGTGAACACCCCCACAAGGGACAACACTTGCTATTCTAAGATATGTCTTCATTGATTTTTTTTATAAAGAAAAAAATTAAATCACTATTTCTTTAATAGCTTAAATTTAATACAGGGTCAATAGGATATCTGCCATTATGTATACTTTTTCGAATTGTTTTTTTTTTTCAATGTCTGTTTAATTCATATTAGTCATTTAACTGCCTCTGTTAGTTGTCTGTTGTCAAAGTAATTTCTTTGAGGTCTGTATCATTCAGTTCAGTTCTGCTTAGTTTGTTAGTTTGAGTTTAACTTTGATTTTGTTGAACTCTTTTTTGTGTTTTGTTTGATTTTAACCTTAAATTTTAACCTTAATTTTTTTTTTTTTAAGTTAATGTACACCTTTTTGTGAGTTATTAAATTATACGTTTTGGGAAAAAAATTCTTTTTTGAGTTGTTTGTATTCATTAGTGGAGAATTTAGAATTCAAAAATAAATCTGAAGCCATTCACACGCACATGGCAGGGCTAAAGTTCAAGGTTAACAGTGTTCAAACTTTTTTTAGGAAATTAAAATAAAACAAATTCATGCAAAATTATGCTATATTTTATGAGCCACTATAACATCCAAAACTGGCATTGATGTGATGTGAGTGGTTGCTGTGAAATGTGAAAATAATTGATAACCAATGTAATTCCCTGTACATACAGACCTCCACATACTGTATGCTTCCAAACATTGTGCAAGAGCAGTGTACAGTGTTAAAACAGAGTGATCACAGAACAGGTGCTCAACTTTTACAATCAAGTTGAGAGATGGACGTGTCACTCTCAACACACAAAATCATACTGCCGCCCAAATAAAAAAACTCCTTTTTAAACAGTATAATTAATCATATATTTAAAATATATATACATAAAACAAATTACTAATTACAAATACATGAGATTAAATGTAAGTTACTTTGGATAAGGGCATCTGATAAAAATGTTGCAAAGAGCAACATGTGATGTCTGTGCATGTGACAATGTGCAATGTGATTTTTGTACAGAGATCCACCAATCAGTAATAACATTAAAACAACAAAAAATATATTATCAGAGGAATGTATGTTTTTGAGAAATATTTGCCCTTTGATGTGGATGTGATGCATATTTTTCACACTTAAATGTTGAAATATTATTTGCAGTTTGCTGTGGATGTTTTTCATATATTAAAGCACACCAGTCAAAAGAAGTCAAAAATTAATAAAATAAAGCACAGGTACACAGATACACAGATACACATTGTTGTCATTGTACTTTTTAAGTATACTGTAAACACAAACAATAGGGGAAAAACATAGATTATAAGAATTACACTAGTTAACAGACTGTTTTCTTCTCATGTCAGTATTTTTTAATTTTATGAAAATTTCTATTTTAATCTTAATTTGTAAACAATCAGCATCATTGGAAAAATAATGAAGACAAGAACTCCAACTCTAGAAACAGAGAGCCAGAACAGCACACGCATCTGATCAGTAGAGCTGCAACCTGTATGGAAAACATGTTTTTAACAAAACATCAAAAGCAGAAACACTTTTTATTATTAACAAGATTCATTAAGAAATATTTTACTGTGTAAAAATCGTATTATAGAAGAGAAATGACACTTATTTGTTTAAAAACTCTTACCTTTTCCATGGTTTCTGAACAGAAGTTGTGTTTGTTTAACAGGGTTTCATTTCTTTACATCTAACAACTTAAAATCATTAACTAACAGAAGAATGTTTCATTTATAAAAAGTTATACAAAATGCATTGGTGGACAGTAAAGGGATAAATGTTAATCTGTTCCTGTATCTGTAATTTACTCAACATTTACTTTATTTACATTTACTTAAATATTGAAGTATTACATTAAAGTAAAATTGCACAGATTCTACCCGACTACATTATGTGTCATCTGTTGTTCCTTCTCACTTATCAATGAAAAAAAAAGATGTGTAAAAAAAAAGTGAAAATTGAAAAACAGCAAGCACACCAATTATTTTTCCATCTATCTATCTATCTATCTATCTATCTATCTATCTATCTAGCAAACACAGAAAATTATTGGGACAAGATCAATACAACGCCTACAGTACTGAGCTCCTAGAGTCAAGAACAAAGGAAGTCCTGACTCTAACTCACCATTTCAACTTCCACTGTTTTATTTGAATTGTATTATTATTATTGTTGTTGTTTTGTGCTTATGCTGATTTTCTTGAATTATTAGGCTATGAAAATATAACAATGCCAATTTGAATTAAACTAACTGAATAAAAACCTTTCACAATAAAAATGTCTGAAATTTTCTGCATTGCAGTTAAATTTGAATGGGGTGGGGGGATCTCTACAATATTTACAATGGCACTGCAATTTATTTTTGTTGTGTGTTTCAAAAAGAAATATTATTTATTAAGCATTAATGATACAATTCTATGATACAAATGTGTTAAGCATTTAAAATTTAGGAGAAAATTCAGGGCTTCACAGGAAGAGCAATGGATTGCCGATTGCTGTGGTCTGTTTTACAGTTTACTTCAAAGGACTTTAAGGTGTAATTTTAAGTGCAAGTGTACTTTTGCAGTGAACGTCTTGCAAATTTGAATGCAGCACTACTAGCTAATTGGCTGCATTGCTAGTTGAGTCGCAAAAAAACATTATGGACTAAGATACCCCTTTGCCATGGATAACCCATGTAATCGCCTTTTGTTTTCACTTTTTGTTTCAGTTAAAATCTTTTATTTTGACAAGTATACAGGTTAAATAATCCAACTACTTGAATTTAAAAAAAAGTCTAATGTCTCTTACAAACCTGATAAAGAAAGAGATCTTTAGTTTAGTTTATAGTTTCTACTTTTAGTTTATATCTCACACATTAAACCATGGTGACCTTTCATTAACACTGACACACACTCTCTGGTGTGGGATGGAAACTAGTGAACAAACCAAACAGCAGTGTGAGGACATTAAGGTTTTTACCACATCAAAGGAGCAGAAACTGAACACTTTACGAAAATAATTTTTGATCTGTTTTATGCAGGTTAATTATTAAATTATTCATATCTACCAACATGTGTGAGATTATACTTTAATTAATACCAGTTCTGTCTCTGTTGTTGTGTCCTTTAGGGTGGATGACAGGCCTCACACAGATGGAGCACAGTCTCTAGTACAGTCTGAATAAATAGTGATCTCAACATTCTACATGATATTTTTAGAGAAATTTTTATTAATGAACTCCAGCTCTTTTGTGTTTTGGTCTGAGATTCTAACATAAAAACATTTGGACTGTTGATGTGACCCAAAATAATTCAGTGTGAGCTGCTGAATAAAACATTTACATTTACATTAAAAGAGTTCTGCGGAATTCAGAAACCACAATGCTATTTCTGTTCAACTGAAACAACTGCAGTGATGTGAGAAAGCGCTGCTGCAGTCAGTAACACTTTTACAAATGTGTTAAAACACTTGGCTCAAACACTTAATTCCACTCTCATGACTGCTTCTAGTCTTGTTTGGGGGCAGGGTTCATAATCACAAGTTTGCTTTTTTGAATTGCTTCTGCAATTCCACATATCATTACAGGGTTTTTTTTTTGTTGTTGTTGTTGGCTTGTTTTGGCGGCAGGGCTCATAATCCGCACGAATTATTTTACTGAGCTATGGATCACTTCTGCAATTCCATATTTCACTTATGTGCATGCAACATTGCTTGACGTTCATCCATTATTATTATTATTATTATTATTATTATTATTATTATTTGGTTTCAGCACAATGCTGACATGTATGTATTTTTTAGTTAAAACGCCCGCACTACAAGTGTAGTCTCAATACAGTAACATTGCTCCAGTCTTAGCAAAGTGTTGTTTTATTTATCAATAAGGTGGTTTGTCTCCTACACTGACAATAGCAACCCTTTAGTCAACATCAAAAACCTTTAAACTGGAAGTGTACTGGTCTCACTGGTTTATTCACTTAAATTCTAGTAAATTCAACTCAGAGCCCAAATTTCAGCACTAAGCTCCCTCAATAGGTGATTTTAAGGTGTGTGCATGCATTCTAATAACAAAGGAGACATGACATTTAATGGCGCCCTATTATGCAAAAGTAACTATTTTGAGACTTTTAGACATTTAAATGGGTCCAGTTTGTGTAAACACTAAGAAAAAATTTTTTTGCTATATGATTTTCTACTTTTTGTCATTTTATCATCTTTGTAATTCGTGGGCCTTAAAGAAGGCAATCAGATCCCACCCCCCCCCCCTATTGTTATGTTTTATGAGTGGAAATAAAAAATTCCATAGCTCATTGCTTGGCTTCACTCAGCTCTACTGTTCTCTGAGTGTCATTTTTAATTTTTTGTTTGGAATGACCTGAGGATGCTAAGGCAAGTCTCTTCAGATGATCTAATTTTGGTGGACACAAGGGGGCATTGGTGGCTCAGTGGTAGGGTCCTTGCTTACCATGCAGAAAGCCTGGGTTTGGTTCCCAGCCACTGGATGCACCCTCCCATTTTATCCAGTCCCAAGCTTGGATAAAATGGGAGGGTTGTGTCAGGAAGGGCATCCAGCGTAAAACCTGTGCCATAATTGTTGTGCGGATCAGTTGGTCTGCTGTGGCAACCCCTTAATGGGAGCAGCTGACAACAAGGAAAAAGGACTAAGTGGATGTCTTTAATACACTAATAACAGTGGGAATGCTCTGTTTGATACTCTTTAGCTGTAAGTATTGCTTGTCTAAAGTTATTTTTTTCCAGCAAGTCATATGTGTTGAATAATTTTTGAAAAAACACAAATGTAGCAGAGAATACGGTGAAAACCTTTCTAAGCAGCATTAGGGAACTTGGTTGGCATTGTTACACCATAGGGTTGCTAAAGTGAATGTTGGGGAAAGCTTTGAGTGTGTAAGGGGTTTTAAAAAGTCTGAC
>JAAGKR010013549.1:2324-13726 GCA_011419295.1 Clarias macrocephalus
GTAAGGGGATGATTTTTTTTAGTACTACATAGGCCATAGAATGAGAAAATGTTCATAATATTTGCATGGATAGACCTTTCATGGGTTGACTTTATTATTATGTAAAATAAGAAAGCTTGCTCTTATCCTTTGGTTTTTTTGCAAAGTTGAAAAGCTATATTATTATTTCACTCACTCATCGTCTATACCGCTTAATCCTGTATTCAGGGTCACGGGGGCCTGGAGCCTATCCCAGGAGACTTAGGGCACATGGCAGGGTGCCAATCCATCGACACGCGCACACACACACACACACACACACACACACACACACACACACACACACACACTACGGGCAATTTGGGAACGCCAATAAGCCTAATCTGCAGGTCTTTGGACTGTGGGAGGAAAGCGGATTAGCCAGAGGAAACCCACCAAGGGACTCGAGCCTGGCCGGGGATCAAACCCAGATCCTGGCGGTGCAATAAAATATTGAACTTTGACTATAGATAAGTTTTGTAAAGTGTCACCAATATTAATAAGATGCTTCCATTCTAAGAGCTTGATGTCATTATATGCAGGAACATGTGAGAGGATGTGTGTTACATCTTGATGCTCCAGTTTTAAGACGGCTCATGGATTTCCACTGAGGACATTTAACTGTTGGGCAGAAAATAAATGCTCAATCTACTGTCATGAAATCTAATATCGCTCCTCGCTTACTCCGAAGCTCACTAGGTAGGCGGCCCCCACTTCTGCAGGTGTGTGAAGGGGCGGGGCTGCGGGAATAGGCTTGGCTGGTCAGCAATCTCCATTAATAGATCCCGGGCTTCTCCTGCGCTATAAAACACATATAGGCTACTGGATTTATGAAGCGGAGAGTGTGATGCACACATTAAAATGAGGAAGAGCAGGGCAATGTATCCTGGAATCTCAAAGTAGCAAGTGGAATGCACCCTTGATCTCCACAGCATGGACGGTCATGAGCTCACTGCCGGAGCTTCCGTGGGTCTGTAAATTTTGAACGGAGCCAGATCTTGTAACCCTCCTGCCAAGGAGGAAAAGGCTGCTAGGAGGTTCATGTCACGGCCCCTGTTCCCATCTGGGAAAATCCACCCAGTCGCCAGACGTCACAGAGGGCTCCGGTTTGAGGCCGAGAGAGCTGGGAGGAGCCGCTCCACCCACCGGACCTGCATTAAATTAAATTACCCTCTTTCTTGTAAGACTTTCGCCTCGTGTCCATGTGTTATGGTACCACCCATGCAAAAAAAGGGTCGAACCTGTTACACTATCTACTTACACAAATCACAGAGTGTCCTCTCCATCGGTATCTGGCATTTCTTGTTAGTCAGGGTGTCATAACTGGTCTGTAACTGGTCTCTCTCTTTAGTCAGGGTGCTGTAATTGGTCTGTAACTGGTCTCTCTCTTTAGTCAGGGTGCTGTAATTGGTCTGTAACTGGTCTCTCTCTTTAGTCAGGGTGCTGTAATTGGTCTGTAACTGGTCTCTCTCTTTAGTCAGGGTGCTGTAATTGGTTTGTAACTCGTCTCTCATTTTAGTCAAGTTGGTATTACTGGTCTGTAACTCAAATCTCTCTTTAGTCAGGATGTTGAATTTGATCCACAGCAGTGTGACAGCAACCATCAGGAGAACACACAGCAGCACCGCACACACTGCAGTCACCGTACAACACCTGCTCCATGCAGTGGCTCCTCCTAGAGGTAAATGGACACAAAAACACTTTTTGTCTCTCTACATACAGTATACTGTTTAGTTTTGACATCAATAATATTAAGCCTTTCAGCAGTCAGCTACACTGAGGTTACATTAGAATACTGGGCTTAACTTTTTCAAGGTTTGCCTTTGTCACCAAAACACATCGTACGTAAAATGCGTTTTTTTTTTTTTTTTTTTTTGTGTAATGTAAAGCTGCCTATTACAAGCAGTTGTTTGTCTCTCTCTCTCTCTCTCTCTCTCTCTCTCTCGCTCTTTCAAAAATTGCACTCATGCCATATTTCCATTAAATAACACAGATCAGCGTTTGGACCACCTGCGACTGGGCAAGAGAGGCCTGGACAACACCAATATAGAAAGCATTACAATAGTCAAACCAACTTTAAATAAAAGCATGTATAACCTTTATTAGAGCTTTCATTTCTTGTTAAGCTTTCATTTACAGCTATGCATTGCTTTACTTCAGAAAAAGCTAAGTTTAAGTACAGAATTGATTTGTTTCCAGTTTAAAATCACCTGTTCCTAACAGTTTTCTAAGCCAGGTTTCTAACAGTTGATATTTACTTATGATTTAAAGGAACACATCTCTATAAAAGGATTGACACTGGCTCCGCTGGGTCCACATACCAGCACTTCAGTTTTATTCTCCTTAAAACTTTAAACATGTACCGGCCTCCATGCCTTCACATCCTCCAGACATTCTGACAAGAGTTTTAAACAGTTTAAATCCCTCTGTTTCAAAGGAAGATAACTGAAAAATAATTTGCATAACAATAAAAATATATGCTGTGCTTTCTAATAATGATTCCTAATGGCAGTAAATAAAGTGAAAATAATATACAGATGTGGCCATTAAGAATGCACACTTTTTCCCGCAAAATGCCGCAATTCATCACGCGCCATGATGCAGAATCCCACAAGCTACATTCGGGAATTTAAATAAATGTGTTGTGCTTCACTGAATATCCGCCAGATGGCGCATGGAAGGACCTAAAAGCCTAAAAGCCAGACCAAGTGTAATGATGAATTGTGTATAATTAGTTGGCCGAAAACAGTATTGTTGTCACGAACTGAGGGCAGTTCTTTGAGGCTGTTGTTATTACCGTGGGCTGAAGAGGGCAGGCATAGACGCAGAGGTTGTTTTCAAACATAAAAAGTATTTTATTTAAACCAAAACAAACAATATCCCAAAACCAAACTCTTTATCCCAAAACGTTAGCTCTTTAACTTAAAACACAAACTCTAATAAACGTAACACACAAGCTCTTGTCAAGCATATCACACAGGCTCCTTTTAAGCATATCACACATGCTAAGAGATTACACATGCTAGGGGCAGGGCAGACACTAGAGGGGCAGGGCAGACACTAGAGGGGCAGGGCAGACACTAGAGGCAGGGGAGAGAACCTAGAGACAGGAGGGGAGAAAACCTAGAGACGAGAGGCAGGGGAAACACTAGAGACACACTGAACGGTACTCACATATATCACAAAACACAATAACAGGTACACTTAACTGGGCACACGTAACATAACAATACAGAGCCAACTTAACATAAAACTAAACTAAACCAAACCAAAACCCAACAAAAGTAAGGCCCACTCGACATAATTAATGCTCAATCCAGTTTCTCAGAACAACTAGCTATTTATAAGAATTCAAATGAGCTACCTTGGTTCAGGTGAGCTCTGTCATCACCTGACCGAGGTGCCTTCTGGGGAACTGAGTCGACTAACAAAACTACACAAACAGAAAAACATGCACACAGTGCCCTCTAGGGGTGGTCCCTTAGAATTGTTTCCAATACTGAAGCAAATATTACTTTTATTTGTTTTTACAATAGATCTTTTATGATGAATGTGTGTATATGTGCTTCATTTTTGTTCATAATGATGAAGAAATGAGATGCCCTAAATTAAAAATTCATAATAACAAGTTTCTTATATGGTTTTTGTAATGTCTTAATAGGGACAAAACAATGAAAGACATGGCAATGCCTCGGTTTAAATGATCTTGAAATTAATAGAATTTCCTGATAGTAGGCAACCTGATAGTGTTAATTATGCGAATGTCCTGATTCGTGAATGTCAACATGTAGCTATGTAAAATGTTTGTGTCCAGCATTGAATAATTCATCCATTATTTGACCACAGCTGGAAATAATAGCTGGAATGTGATTGATTGTGAATTTATGACTTAAATAAAGCTGTCCATCGGCGTGTGTAAACCCACGGCTCGTACTTTCACTTCACAAAAGGTAACGTTTTGATCAAAAGGCTGATAAACACGTGCGATTTATCGATAAAAATGCAGACATACTCCCCCAGAAAGTCATCGCATCTCGCAATAATGCAGATCAAACACACTACACCTGTCCATAAATAAAAAGGAATATTTAGGCATATACGTGAAATGCATTTCACTTAAACATTACTGATTAAAACAAGGAAAGAAGACGTGCTGAGCTTCAGTTCATTATGATGCAGAAAAAAGGGCTAGGAAGGAAAGGGTTTTGCTATTTTACAAAATCTAAATATATTCAGTAAATTTATGAATTACACTCAAAGTATCAAATCCATCTATGAAGTCTGATTTAAGTGGTACCATTAAACATTTTATTTCTATTAATGTTTATGTTTCTATTTATGTTTATGTTTTGATGGCAAAATACATTTTAGGCAGAGACGTCTTCTCGTCTTGTTAATTTATTTTAAACCGCTCAATTCTGCCAATTCCCCCATCAGTGAAACCGGTTTGATAACTTGATAAAATGAAAGGTGAGAAGAGGGATTACAGTAACTGGGGGTCTGCATGTGTTCACCTCGGAGCGCGCTGTCATATTGTATTCAGCGAGTAGACTAAAACAAAAACATAAATCATGTTTGCTTCAGCATTGGAGACAATATTGTTTTAGGCTAACTTTATTAAAATTAATTGTTGTACTTCGTCTTTTTGCACACGCGAGGCACCTTTAAATTTGAACAGAACATAATAGTGGGCTGGTAGGCACGTTATTTTTTCATGTAACTTAAACGGCTGAATGAAGTTAAATATACACAATAAATTAATAATTGCGTTGTAAATAATTGTAAATAGCTTTTTCATTGTATACACTACCATATCATATATGTATGACTAATACTGTTTTATTCATATTTTACATTACATGCAGTTTGTAATTTACTTGCAATTGTACTTTTAAAATGTAACCTACGTATCTACAGTATAAGCATATTTAACTACTTCAGCAGTGAATGAGAAATTTGGCCTGGCTTTTAGATAAAGTCCTTATTTGATATCATTTTATTATTTAATTAATTGTTTTATTATAAATACAATTCTTATTCTCTATATTCTTGTCGAATATACTGTAGTCCATCCAAGCAAGCATTGTGTCAGAAGATTCTGCTGAATCTCTTCTCACCTTTCATTCATGATAGATGTGAATGTATCAAACTGGGTGCGCTGTTGGCAAATACTGTAGGGGTTTTTTCGATGAATTAACAAGACAGAGCGGACATCTCTGTCAAAATTTCGCCAGTAAAACATAAAATAGATTTAAAAAATTATTAATGATAGCAATTAAATCAGACTTCGTAGTTGGAGTTGATACTTTTTGATTTTGATACTTTTCTTTTCATTTACTGCATGAACAGCTGTATTATTCTTTCTATGGAGAATTCTTATGCACAGAAAAAAAAAATTATAAACTACATGGCAAATACAGTGGGGAAAATAAGTATTTGACCCATCAAAATTTTTATCAGTAAGGGCATTTCTAAGTGGGCTATTGACAAAATTTCCACCAGATGTAGCCATCAAGCCAAATATTGAATTCATACAAAAAAACAGAACATATAAGTAAAGTGAAATGACACAGGGAATACGTATTGAACACACTTTAATTAATACTTTGTAGAAAAGGCTTAGAAAAGGGTTGTATTGTGGATGATATGGAGAGGCCCTCGAGTGGCCCACACTGCTGAATTGTCTGAGAGATTTGAACAGTTCAGTTTTCGAATTCCCAACCCTGGTCGTGGTGAAGTTTAGATGGGATGAAGAATTTGGAATGAAGTCATTAAACAAGCAGTCAGCTGCTGTTTTAGCTGTCTTATTTTTGGTGGGGTACCGGGTGAAATGGTACACCAAAACTAGGATGTACTCAAAGCCCCCTTTGTAAGACTCTAAGTGGAGGACGTCGATACAAACTACGTCAAGAGGAGCATTAGATGTTACCCTGCCCATGGCTGCTCTCTCATGTGTTGCTGGTTTCTTTTGCTTTATGCAGGGGCATTTCCTTGCATTTTCCAGACTCATCGCACACAAAGCAATGGCTACAGTCCTGGAGGTTTATTTCAGTGCACTTTTGACAAAGGGATGTTTTCTTTAAGGGAGCCATCGGTTTGTGAGGGGTTGGGAGAGATGGCTGTACTGTGGTTGGGGAAAGGGATGTGGCTTGGGGTAGGGAGAAGCCTGAGTGGGTGGGGATGGGGAAAAATTCGCGGTTTTCAGTTCCATTAAGCTGGTTACCATATCAGTTAAAGTTTGTACCTGGGCGGTGAGGTATTGAATTGTTTGGGCAGTGTTCTGTACCTTGGCTGCCGTTGCTTCCTTTGTTTCCAGTACAGCAGTCTGGGCTTGTGAAGGCTTTTGACGAATTACCTGACGTAACCTGTGCTGATGTTCATTCTCATCGCTAATTATTTTGGTCACTTCTCGTAGTATTTCTTCGTCAGCGACATTTTTGTTTAAAGTAAGTGGTCTGAGTATTTGCCTCAAGTCTGCATACTTAACGCCCAAACCTTGGTAGACTGTGTGAAGGAAGACTTCTTGTATAGTCTTTGGGTCATATGAAATGTCTGTCTTGGCCTGTTTTGTTGAAAGATGAGTTTTTGCTTAAGTCCGATCATACGTTACAGAAACTGCTGGGGTGACTCTTGATCGACTTGCCTCGCACACATTAAGTCCTGGGACATTTCAGTTACTGCTTTTTCTCCAAGGTGGGACCTCAGAAAGCACTGAAGTTCAAAAATTGACAGTTCATCTTTTAGCATCAGCATGTCTCTAAAGGTGCCAGGTTTGACAATTCTCAGGACGCCCCTAACAATCTCCGCTTCTGCAAATCCTTCTCTTATGCCCTCATTAATCTGCTTAGCGAGACTGTTGTAACTAATGTCAGAGCTGTTGTCTCCAATCTGTCCTCCGAATAATTTAAATTCTCTACGAGGTAGATAGGAAAGGTCTTTTATAGTGACTGGTCTCTCCTGAGTGAAGTGTGTCCTAGAACTTACTTGTGGTTGACTTGGCTGACTGGGTGTGGTAGCTGGTTGGGGCCCTGTGGCTTCACGCTGCTTCAGCTGCTCCATCAGTTCCTCATACATTCTTTTCAACTCCGGTATTGATTGTGTTTCTGTGTTTTCTCTTACATTTGAGACTAATGGATTATCAGACGATGGTGGTGAGTCTGATATCATGTTCGACGGATGGGGACTGGGCGTGGCAAGTGTCTCTTGTTCAGCTACTTCACTGACTGGTAACTCGAGAGGGTAACTTTTTTTAATAAGCTGGTCTACTCAATCATTCAGCATCAGAAGCTGACTCAACCACTCATCCGCTAGTTGTAGCAGAGTGTCAGACTGAATGTAGGCAGGGACATAGTCCATACAGCTTTCTTCATTGGTCTGCTTAAACTGGACTGGGTCTCCATTGTCTGTAGCAATATTCGTGGCTAGCTCGAAGAGCTGTATGTTAGAGAGTACAAACAAGTGCCTCCGGATGCTCCATGCCAGCTCCTTTTGCTCTGTAGACATTCCACTTGTTTAACTTCAGTTATTTCTAACTTCATTCACTGAATGCTCTTCATTTACTTCATTTACTGCAGCTCTATCATGATGAGTGCGCACTATTCTGTCTCTACAGCAGTCTGGCTCCCTTTTGTGGCAACGATACCTTTTCACTTTTGATCGTCTCTGCTTGCACACCCACTGACTGGCTGATCTGAAATAGTGGCCCACTCGCTGTCACGGTTCTAGTATCACTGGATCTGCCCCTCGACGACTGAAGAGGAGAGATCCCGGACAAGCCCCCACAGTTTGTTACGGGCATCAGGCGGGGTAACCACAATAACAAAAAGAATTGTGATTCTGTGAAATGAATGAAAAGACTGAGATGAAAGGAACACAGGACCATGCGATTCTTTCTCCAGATACATCTAACCGGGAACCAGAGGTCCCGCCAGTATAAGCACCCCGTTTATAAATACATATGTCACCAATTGTGGTTGCACCAATTTGGGTGCACCACATCAGGGTAAATCGTTCAGTGACAACCCCGTAAATTTCCATGTACTGTAAAACAGGTACATCTATATGAATAAACCGAGATGCGTGTTTCTTAAAAAGGCTCCCCCGCGAGAGGTTGTGCGCAGACCACTGAGCTTCTACGGATTCTAAAATTGACCTTATTACTGTTTTTTAATCCCTGCAATGGAAGAGTCTGAGAATTTTTTTTACCATAACCTTTTTTGTATTGTTTTTAATCACTCTATAGACAACCTATGATTTCTTTATGCTATTTTACAAATGGAATATGTTTTATGTTACACTCTAAAAACTGCTATATTAAATGATAAAGTTCTGGGTTATTTTATCTATTTATTATTATTTAGTAGATTGCCTGTTAGAAATACACCAAATGAAATGAATGTGCTGTTTTAACCACTGCAGAGATCATTTTAGTTTTCAGAATTCCTTTCCGAGATGTGGCTGCGCTGGGCGGGTACATGAGCTCAGAGTGCCTGGGGATTGTCTGGAGCTCAAATCTCAGAAAACGTTGTCATTTGAAACCAGAGAATATTGCACTGCTTCTAGATAAAACACACTACACCTGTCCATAAATAAAATGAATATTTAGGCCTATATTACATTATAGGTTTAATATTACAGATTCAAACAAAGAAAGGAGACGTCCTGAGCTTCAGTTCATTGTGATGCAGACAAAAGGTCTAGGGAGGAAACGGTAACATTTCTTTTTATGTTTTTTGCATTGCGTTTAATCATGTAGCACCTTTAGTATTCACAGCAAAAGCAACCCACCAGTTTGATTAACGTACCTGAAAAATTATGTGTTTACAGAAAACCAGGATTTGTTAGTGTACGACAGCATGCAGAATCCCTGGGCTTTGACTGCGCTTTCTCCATTCACTAATGTAGGGTTGAGCAGACCCCAAAGAGAGCAAACAATCGATCACATCCCAGAACCTCTTCTCCAGACATCATGGCGCCATCCCAATAACCTTATCTCATTCGTGAACATAAAGGAGAGGTTGTAAAACTAAGCTTCAGGAAACTTAACCAGGCATGGGACAGGAAGTTTGCTGCGCCTGAAGCCACGCTAAAGCCAGATGCCTCAAACTAGACCCAAAACCATGGTGTAAATTTGCGATCCTGTAAACAAAGCAGACAGTTTTACAGCTTCACCCCGAGTTGGGGGGGGAACCACCAAGTCACATCTTAGTGACCCCAGGACACACGTGTTCTCCAAATGACTTTCAATGAACAAAGAGGAATACAGCAGAGACACTATTTAAACAATCTTTAAAGTGTGGCAGTAGGGCAAAATGCTAGAAACATATATTCAGTATGTTTATATATGTGTGTTATGTTTGATTATTCTACATAACTTTAAAGGTATTATCAGCATTTACAAACGTTGTTTCTTAAACAAAGCTATAAATGAGTGTGTAAGATAGGGGATGTGTGGTATCGATTGAGAGCTTATTTTCTTCAAACAATAGTGGTGTACACGGAAAATTGGTCGCATGAACAAGAGCTCATGTAAAATTACTTTATAAGAGGTAATTAAAAGTGTAATCAGCTTGGCCCCTCGTGACATCCGTAAACCCGTATGCAGAAAAGGGGGAACCAAGTGAGGCGTGGCTAAGCCCCGCAATCACATCCGATTGGACCAATCATCCGTGGGACCGACTAACACAAACGGTCAAAACTCAGTGTTCAACTCATCCAAACACGTTCACGTCGTTCTACATCGTCGTCCACGTCTTCGTCATGACCATCTGAAGGAAGCAAGCTCGCCGCTCCGGCTTCCGCCCTTGCGGGTGCTTCGCCACCTTCGCTGACGTCATCCGCTCTTCGAGAACTCTCAAATCTCAGAAAACGTTGTCATTTGAAACCAGAGAATATTGCACTGCTTCTAGATAAAACACACTACACCTGTCCATAAATAAAATGAATATTTAGGCCTATATTACATTATAGGTTGAATATTACAGATTCAAACAAAGAAAGGAGACGTCCTGAGCTTCAGTTCATTGTGATGCAGACAAAAGGTCTAGGGAGGAAACGGTAGGGTTAAGCAGACCCCAAAGAGAGCAAACAATCGATCACATTCCAGAACCTCTTCTCCAAACACGTTCACGTCGTTCACGTCGTTCTTGCGGGTGCTTCGCCACCTTCGCTGACGTCATCCGCTCTTTGAGAACTCTCAACGAGACTTCGTGCCAGAACTGCAACGAAGAAAACCACAGAAGAAGTTCCAGAGTGCGCCATCGGTAACCAGGCAACCATGCCTCACCAAAGGGCTTTCCTGAAAGACGTCATCAACCACAGCACCAACCAAACAGCAACGCCGTGATTCCCTTCACAGGAGGAGAAACATGAGGACGAAACGTAATAAAAACAAAGCTGCATACCTTGCTGAAGATGGTGCTCGTTTCATAACTAAACCCGTAAGATTAAACCCAAGACTCTGCTCTTGTGACTTACTTTGGTCTAGTAAACAGTACTAGATGAACTTCATTAACTTTCACCCTGCAAACTTTTGGAATGTGTGTGTGTGTGTGTGTGTGTGTGTGTGTGTGTGTGTGTGTGTGTGTGTGTGCGTGTGTTCAAGTAGCGTAGTTTCATGTATCATAGAGTAGTTCAAATAAATTATTGTTTCTTTATAAAGAACTGTTGTCTTTGTCATGTACTGTATTTTAAAGTATAAACATTTGCCCAGATCTTACATTACTTTGCTCATAATTAGGTAAATACCAGATTTTGTATTTTGTATTATTGTCGTTGGCCGCGGAATAAACAGAATTGGTAAGATACACTAAATCATACTAAACACTGGACAGGTAGTTGATAAAGTGTACGCTAAAAATTTTAATTAAGTTTAATAAAAATTAACTTGAATCCCTAAAGAGTCGATTCACCTCTGAACCAGAGCTGAAACCCTACATGAATGGTGGAGAATGCGTTGGCATTGATTCCCCATTTAAAATACTACACTAATAATAATGAATGGAATCAATAAGCTGTAAGATTTCAAAGAGTCAGGTGTTTATGATGTGAGATTCAGTGCTGTTTAAGATGTCAGGTTTAGTGCTCAGGAACACCATGTATATCTAAATAAGACTAAAGCTGCATGGAAAACATTTTCTCCAGTAATTTTAAAATGGCAATTTAGAAATCTGTCTGACGGTAGACAAAATAGAGGCATCCAGTTTTGTTTTTTTTAATCAGTGATTGCACCACTGCATGCTAGTGCAACGCTAGTTTTCAAAATAATATTGAAATGTTCAAATCAGAAAAAAAATAGAGAAAGCATAACATCAATGGGACAAAATGAACATTTCATATCACATGCTATTTTTCATTAACACTATCCAAATTAAGGCAAATGACAC
>JAAGKR010013550.1:0-13724 GCA_011419295.1 Clarias macrocephalus
TGACACATATGGGCTTTAAGAATTCTTGTCTTCACCCGCCTCACTGCATCTGCAGATGACACTTGACCACAGCCCTGCTGCCAGATATCGCCAAAGACTGACTCAGGTCATAGAGCAATTCAGCTGTTTCCCCTCTGATGGGAAAGAAAATTGGCAGGAGGGTGAGAACTGCCCACTTAATGGCCATACACTCTTTCTTTATGGTGCTATACTTTGTCTATCTCACAGTTATCTTTTGATATAAAGCACTGGGCACTCTTTCCTTCCACTTCCTGGGACTAAATAGCCCTTAGCCCTCCGTCTAATCTATCAGTCTGCAGAATAAAAGTAAAAGTCAGGTGAATGAAACACTGGGCCCCTGCGCAAAACTGCTTTTACCTGGTTAAAAGTCTTCCACAGGACTCAGTTTATCAGATTAACATTTTAGTAAGGTCATCTGCATATCAGGGCTGTGACATCCAAAATATTTTTGACAAACTTCCAATAACCGCCAACCAACCCCAGGAGTATATACACATCTACAGGAGATGTGCTTGTCTTATAACCCACTCTAGTAACTCTGCAAGATATGATTTTCTGATCCTCTTAGTACAATTCCTGTTAAGTATTGACTCGCCCTCTGTCTGCTCATATTTATGACGTGGTTTCTGAAATATAGTTACCTGACATTTAATCTGATGATTGACCATTGTTTACCACGTGGATTTGGCTTCTGTTTGTCTGCTTATGCTCCAAGTAGTCACCTATGCATTCAGTACCAGCCCAGAGTCAATGAACTGCTACTGCCTTGTTAGTTTTTTTTTTATTATTATTATTGTATTTTTATAATTTAGTTGTTTTATAAACAAATGCATTAGCTCAGAAAGGGTTAAAATGAAAAACAGATGTCCATCCCAGTGAGTTAACATTTATATGACATAGCATTTGTTAAACATCACATTATTTCTTAATGTCATATGAATGTAAATTTCTACCATGCTACCATAGGATGTAGGATGCTAACAGGAAAAGTCAGATTCAAAACCTGGCTGCATGTAGCTGAAATGCAGTTTATGTAATTATCTCTCTTGTCACATGACAGGTCATTTGTAAATAACCTCAGTAACTGCTCTTTTTTTTTTTTTTTTTTTTTTTACTACCGCGGGGTATTAAAACAAACTAAACATGAATAAAACTACTCAACAGAAGAATCACAACCTGGCATGATATGCCCCAACTGACAGTTTGTAACAGTGTTGTGTCTTCTTTTCTGGTGTGAGGAGTCAACTGTCTTGACATTAGGATATATGGCCATCTTTGTTCCATCCCCCTTTAAAATTTTTACGTCTATTGTGTGGATCTCTGGTAGAGGCAACTTGTGTCACCAGACCATTCATGCCTTTTGACTTGTTTGATCATGAGGATCACAGTGCTTTTTATTTTTTTTTATTTTAGGAAGAGATGTATTGCTTCTTTCATCTGTCCCAGAATATTTGAGCCAGGCGCTGAACTTGGCATCACTGGCATTGGTGAACATTGTTTAATCCAGACACTAGCTGGGGCAGGAACAATCTTTATCTTCTGGATGGGAAGTGTTGCCAGTAGACACTAGAATGAAGGGTCTCGCAGTGATCCCAGAAGGCTCCATGTGATGAAAATGTAAGGGATTTAATTTTCAAATATGCTCTTGATTTAAAAAGAACTTCTCAACTTCTCAACTGCCGTCAGTGTTAGTAGGAATCTTTATTTCCTTGCAAGTGCTGCCAATTATTGTTCCTTGGTCAGAATGAATTAGTTTTACTGGGTCCCACATGGCAAGTAAAGACCTCAGGGCATTAAGGAAGTTTAATGTATCACATGATTCAATTACCTCAGTGTGAATTGCTTGTGCACTCATGCAGGTAAATATAATTGTTCACTGTGAGTGAAACCACCTTGTGTCCAATGGGAAGGGCCAAAAACAAGTTCAACATTTGTTAATGAAGGATCTGAATATCACCCAGCTCAAGTCAATGCTTCAGGGCATACGGTGTACTGTTTTGACCAACCGATTTCATGTGCGCATTGTTCGATATTAGACGTTAGATAATATTTCATACAAGGAGAAGTGGGATAGGAGCCTTTAGTTCAACATCTGGGATCAGGTGAGCTATTATCTTCAAGTAAGTATATAAGAGAACATCATTGGATGTTGAAATATGTTGTTTGATGGAAAGGTTGTTGAAAGACAGTTTCCCATATAAAAATTCCATATGGAAGCTAGAGGATCTTAAGTTATGAAAACCGTGGCCTCTGTGAGCTTCTAGCTTCCATATAAAATCTTTGTATCAAAGCCAGAAGCTCTCCCACTCACAGTTTTTATAATTCCAGTGCAGGTCCTTAGAGTATATGACACAGGGCTTTGGATGTTAGAAGTATCAACAACCTCTGAACAAGCCCTGAAAGATGGGTTGTTATGCTCATTGAATATACTTTCAGTGCTCTGTCACAACAATCTGTGAGAAAGACTATGACAATGCAGTTAAGTTTTCAACCACAGACTTGTATGCATCAAGTTGTCACCTCCTAAACATAGTAAATTCACTTTCCCATCATCATGCTCTAAATGCTCCTTGTCCAAGGTACAGGTCCTAGGTTAAGTACAGAAATGTGCTTTTTAATTCCACACAAAGAATAAACTCTTAAGAACTTGCTATCCTTAGCAGGTCGCTGTGTAGATGTACAACAATTTAAACAAATGCCTTTCTCCTTTAAGAATGCTTTTTGTTCTACACATGGCTTCTGATGAAAGGCTGTACACTTAGTGAGAAGGTGAGGCTTTTTGTGGAGAGGATATTGGCTGTCATAGTTTTGACCTTTTCTGACACACTCATTAAAAGCAGGGGAGCCAGACAAATTGCCATTTGTCCTGTGAATATAACATTCCAGCATTTGTGAGATTAAAGCTTGGTTCATTCCTAACAGCTTGTGGCAGATTGTGAGTAAGTCACTTATCCAGTTGCAGATGAGTAGTAAAAAGCCAAGGTTGAACTGTTTAGTGACTAGTATGTCAGAAATGATTGTATTGAAAGCTGAACTGAAATCAATAAAGTGCATTCTTATGTAGTTTCTGCAATGTTCTAGGTGATTTAGTGCAATGTGGAGGGCTATGGCGATTGCATCCTCTGTGGACCTGTTTGCACTGTAAGCAGACGGGTGTGAATCGAATGTTTGAGGTAGGTGGGTCTTAATAAAATGAGAGACTAGTCTTTTGAAGCACTTCACTGCCATGATCACTGATGTGATAGGTTGGTAGTCACAGGGACATTGGTGGCTGACATTAAGCAGGGTAGAATGATGACTTGTTGCAGGGATGAGTGAGTGGGTGCTGCTTGCTGGCAGAATCAGTGTGTCTATGGAGGAAGCACGTAGAGGCAGTGTGTTCATGGTAAATTTATTAACCTTAACATTGTCGAAGAAACAATGCATTTCCTCTGCAAGCGAAGCATTGGCAAGTGACTATTGCTGTTATAGTTAGTGCTGTAGTGTATTATATGCACTTCCACACCTGTCAAGGGTCATTGTCTATAAGGTGGTTCTCAATCTTCCTCTTGTATGCTGCCTTGGCATCTTGTATACTTCCCCTCAGGTCTCCTTAAATACTGCCAAGTAAAAATCTCCCACATCATTATACCACTACTACCAGCCTGACCTGTTGATATGCTGGATGGATCCATGCTTTCATGTTGTTTTTGGACTAGTCTTTTATTGTCCAATTTTGTTGAGTCTGTGTGTTGTATGTGTGTGAATATGTGTATAGATGGGTAGATTAATAGATCTAGCCTTTACACTCCCCCAACCCCAGCTTTACACACAAGGGGCTAATTCCACACACACAAACACAAATAGAAAATTGTCAAGTAATAGCATTTCTGACACAATGCAACCATAATAAAAATAATCCTGATTTCAACCTAAATTGGAAGGATAAGTTAAAAGGGGGGAAAACAATTACAGATTTAAATATCATTTAAATCGGTTAATACAAGACCCAATATTTCCAAAATTTTAAGCACACTATAAGAACTTATATTTAATTATAAACCAGAAAGAACAATGAAACGATGTGATTTGACTACTTGCTTATTTGATCATAATTTAAATTTGATTTGAAATAGCCAAGTCAAATATTTTTTTAATTGTAATCTAAACATAAGCAAGCTGCTTTTGAAAATTAAATAAGTGGTTTGGAATGATATTTTAATCATCTGGTGACTTGGAGTACACTCAAAAAAACGAACAAGGCAGGTTGTGCATTTTACATAATATAATTACTTTCAGTTTACTCATAATAATCGTATTTTGTTGATTTAAAATGTTTTTTTCGATTAAGATTAACGTAATTTTGTCTCAACTTGACCGTACACATTCCTAATACGTTGTCTAATCATGAACCATTCATGTTAAGTCAACATTTCATACATACAGCAGGGGGCAGTAGCGAAACGCCAGCTGTCATGAACCGCTAATGAAACAGAAGAGCAAGACGAATCAAACTACACCTGCGCAAAGTTAATGGACTCTGTGTGCCTGTGTGCGTTACGTTCTGTCCGTTTTGACCGAGGGAGGTCAACATCCGAAAAAGGTAAGATTTTTCCTCAGATATTTGTTTTATATGGTATTTAACTTTGGCCTGTTTCGGTAGTTTTAGAGAGGCCTAGTGTTTTAGACTGAAGTTAGCCAGCTAACGCATTTAGCCACGTATCACAGGTCGGTCCACTCCATAACTTTCCATTATTTGGCGAATAGTATATAAGTAGTTAAGTATATATAGCAAAAGTAACGGTACCGGTGGGCTCTTCAGATATCACAATATCCATTTAGCCTTCAAAAATTATAAGATAAAGCTGCTATTAGATGCCCTCAGATCACCGGGGTACTTAGGAAAGTGTTTTAAAGTTTGTGAGAAATCAGTGTGGACCAAAAGTTAGTGATCAAATACTAAACAACATTTACAGGGAAAAATGCAAACAGGCTCTTTGGAGTTCTGTATTAGTCTAGTGATTTCATTTTTGCTTATTTTGTGTGTAACAATAGGATACAGCCCTTACAAAAAATAACTGCAGTTTCTGGGGAAGAACTGCAGTTTTTGTGAAGTACAATGCAGTTGGAGTGCAGTTGTATTCAAATATGGTTCTGTAACAATGTCCATTGTAAAAAAAAAATAATAATAATAATAACTGCAGCTTCTGGGATAAAAACTGCAGTTATACTGCAGTTTTGTGAAGTACAATGAAGTACTGTTTATTTGGTACTAATTCAGTTAAATGCAGTTGTATTAAAATATGATTCTGTAACTTTGTAGTTATTGAACAGTTAATCCTGCACTGAATCCTGCAGTCCTTTACTGGGTTATTCTATTAATAATAATATGTTTGTTTATGTTTATTGTTTGGTTCAAGAAATATAGGATCCTACCAAATTCATTCAGTGAAGTGATGTGTGTCTCAATTGTAGTTTGTGATTCTGAATCCTTGGTTTATTACAGAATGCCACGATCATCTTATTTTCAGGCACAAGCAAACAGAAACCAGTTGGGAGCAGGTAGAAGCAAATAGCGTGTGAACAAGGAAAACAATAACATCTTCGTCTTATACTCTTCCACTGTAAAACTAAAACGTGCTTAAATATGCACCACTGTACGATCTGTCCTCACCAACCAATAAGACTGCAAGATCACATCTAATCCTCAGACAGAGTTTGAACTATAGAGCACGCGATGCAGTCCCGTTCTCGTGCATTTAGAGATGCGCGCGCTGACTGAAACGACAGCTCATAAACGCAGAGAAAGAGACAATAACAGTTTGTGTGTGTCGTTATTGAGAAACTCAGACAGGGTGGAGTACTATAACTCTTGTGTAGACTTTATTATTGATGATACATATTCGCGACATATCAGAATTAAATCATGATGACATTTCAATTCTGTAACTTTGTCCCTTTTGGGATAAAAATTGCAGTTGGATTGCAGTTATACTGCTGTTTTGTTAAGTACAATGCAGTCCTGAAGACTGAAGTCCTGCAGTCCTGTACTGTAGCAATTATCCCGACTAGGTTATGCTATTATTAGCAGTTATCCTTAATAAAAAAATATATATCTTTTGACATTATTGTAATATTAATGTATGGTAGACTATTAATATTTTTGTTCCTAATAAATAGCATAAAAATACTGCGCTAGGCATGCATAGTATGCTGATTAATTAATACAGGTTACTGGGATGAAACATATGAGGTCAGGAGACTTGAAATATAGACCATCTACAGCTTTCAAACATGTGTGATAACATTATAATTACTGACCATCATAATATGTGAACGGGTATCATGTTTATTGTTTTATTTCAGGAGATACTAAAAGTGTGTGGCTCAGTTGTCATTTGTGATTGTGAATCCTTGGTTTATTAAAGAATGCCAGTGTCAGCTTTAACTTATTTCCAGGCAAAACAAACAGAAAACAGACGGAAGCAGGTAGAAGCAAACAGGGTGTGTGCAAGGAAAACAATAACATCAACCTCTTCTACTCTTCCATAAAATTGTAAAATAAAAAATGCTTTAATGTCCTTACAAAAAATAAATGTAGTTTCTGAGATTAAAAACTAGGGCAGTTTTGTGAAGTACAATGAGGTTGGGAGACTTAAAATGTAGAATATGTATAGATTTTAAACATGTATAGTATTATTGTAATTACTGACCATCACACCATGAAGATGGGTTTAATGTTTGATTGAGATATACAGTAGGATCCTACTAAATTGCTACTTTTGTTAAAGTAGTGTCATAAATGCCTGAACTCGGATTCAATTCCAAATTAGTATTTTACTAAAGAACGTGGTAGCTTTAACGTCTTTTCAGGCCCAGGCAAACATAGAACAGATTAAATCAGCGTGTGAGATCAAACAGCATGTGAGCAAGAAAAAAAACAATAACTGTGTAGTTCTGGGATGATTTATGCATGAGACACAGTCTCAAACTACACAAACATTAGTGAATAATACATATATCACAATCACAATATTTTTGTATGATTGTATGTATGTATGTATGTGATATAAAAGAAAAAAGAAAAGGCACAGGTGGAAAGAAAGTGAAAGACAGACTGAGATAGGTATGGAAAGAAGGAAAGAAAGAAAGAAAAATGAATAAAGGAAGAAGGGAATGAAGGAGGACAGAATGAGGAGAGTTTAAGAAGGGAATGAAAAGAAAGTAAAAAAGGAAGAACAAAGAAAGGAGGAAGGAAAGAGAAGAGGAAGTAGAGTAGGCAGGAAGAAGACAGTTTGAGAAGGGAAAGTAAGAAAGAATTGGAAGGAAACACATAGGGAGAGCAATAAGAAAGGAAAAAGAAAGATCAAGGCGATGGAAAGAAAAGAACAGTGAGTAGGGGTGGCCAGAGCCCCGTCACTCACCACTGGAAGGATAAAACACCTTGAATTCTCCATCATGTTCCTCAAACCATACCTGAACAATGTCTGCAGCATATCATGGTGCATTATCCAGCTGCAAAGGGCCACTCTCATTAGAGAATATCGTTGCCATGAGGGGATGTAAAAAAATTCTTCAGGAATGGTTTGAGGAACATGACAAAGAGTTCAAAGTTGTTTACTTGGCCTCCAAATTCCCCAGATCTCATTCCAGTTGTACTGGAACACAATATTAGGCTTGTGGGTTTAATGTTATGGCTGATCGGTTTAATTTTACACATTTATACATGCACAACTAAAATATATACAAGAATAATATACACAAATTTAACATATAAAATTAAAAACAACTTTAAAAAGGCTACATTTCACCTAGTGAAAATTTATAAATATCTACCCTAGTTTCTATGTCTAAATAAAACAATTATTGGGCTACATTAAGGAATGTCATATTGTTTACATACTTATAGTTGCACTAAATATATTGTAAAAAATCTATAAACACTGTATATTAGATCAAATATATAACATATATACATATAAAATATAGATGTTTTAGTCCATAACATTCTAATCAACCTACTTTACTCCATAACATTCATAACAATCACGTTCATGTAGGTTTGGCAAGGGAAAAAAAACTGAATAATTCTGACTTCTTTTAACTTCAATGCACTTGTTCGTTACAGTGGATGGAAGAACTGCTTTACAGTTTGAAGAGAACTTGATATTCAGCAAGTGTGAATCAATGTGTACATAATATGTTCGCTTTTTGAAGTATTGCTGGACTTGTGCATAATTAACCAGTAAAACAGGTTGTTCTGGGGTGGTCTTTGTTTCAACAATTAGAATTTTTTCAATTTTAGCAACTTCGTTTCCAATGTTTACCAATGAATTACATCTTGTATATTTCATATCATAGTCATATGTGGAGTATAGAACTCCAGCACACACGATCCTCTTAAAGAATTTGGCCCGATTGTGGGCAACTGAAATTTCTGAGCTCTGCAGAGCAATTTGATGAGACAATTGTAGGTCTTTCACCTGACCGTGGCCAAAAAACATGCAGTTCTGTACTCGTTCAACTTTTTTGCATAAGGAGTATCCCTGTAGTGTTGACGAAACAAATTCATGTACAACTGTGTGCTCAGGGATGTAGATTTTTGATAAAATTCTGAGCTCTTTCAATCTGCTTAAATTCTGTGTAATTTGTAATGGAACATGTTGGGTCCCACTGAAACATTTTAACAATTTATAATTGTGCCCTTCAAAGATAAATGTTGAAGTCAGGGACAAAGGGCCATGTCTTCGTACACTCTCAGTTAGGTGGATGAGGAGATGGACATTGAATGAGACTTCCGCCTTACCATACAGGGACTCCATATGCAGAACAAACTCACAGAGAGCCATATGGGCCTTTTCTATATTTGCAAGTGTGATATATGAACTTGTCAAGAGGTAGATTCCATGGACAAGAGCATCCAGTGACTGAAGTAAGGACTTGGGATCAAACCCATCAAAACATATGGAGAGATTAAGAGAAATGTTCTCCACTCTCTACCTTTTCATGTTCGCCTTTCTCTCACTGATCGGGGCAACCGTGTGATTTCACTAGGTGGACGTACAGACTTTAAGCGAGTGTCTAGCTCTTCAGTGACGCATGGAGTTTTGACATTTACAGCTGCAACTTTATTGTCAAACCACAAGCTAGTTATTTGTCGTACTACTCCAAGAAGCACACTATGTAAGTAGTCGGGAATAAAACTTTCTGCAATATTAAAGCTTCTGATAGTCGTCAATAGACTTGGTCCTTTAACACCATTAATGGGGTTGCTTAGAGTGGCCAATTCTGCATCATGGACCATGCCTTCATATGTTCTTAAAGGAGGAATGGGCAGCGAAAGTGTATATACCCTTGCATGTCCCTCTCCTTTTTCCACCTGCTCTCCAGCATGAGTGCAGAAATTGCATCCATGCTCCCCATTGAACTGATTTAAATTTTGTACAAGGGCCCTAGCTACAGAATCCACTGTACATAAGAGTCGCAACTTTGATACACTGATGTGATCTTGTTTCCGTATTGTACCAAAGTACACCTTCAGATTCTAAAGACCTGCACTCATCAATAAATGGTCTTAAAAATGTCTCCATCTTTTGGCTTTGGCTAGCCCAAACCAGAGAGCTGGCACCAACATGAAGTTTTTCCTTTCATGAATAGCTATCTCATTAATGGTGCACTGAATCGGCCACATTGAGTACTTGGAGGAATTAAATACTGGGACTCCATCAGTATTCCACGTTAAAGATATGCTGTCGGGATCTTTTAGCATGACAATTTTCTTATACAGTGTGCCATCACAGATCTCCTTGATATCATCAGAATGTTTTTTTTTTTACCCGTTTGTCTTTAAGATTGTGGTTTTCTAAGATTTCTAATTTCTTCGGCCATTGAGGAGTACAGGAAATGGTAACCTTTACTCAGATCTTCTGAAATGTTGCACTCTGTATCACATATGTTGCAGATCACTGTTTCAACTGTTAGTACACCAAGGTATGCACTACAGTTGGGATTCAAACAGTAATGATGTACTTGCCAGCTAGTGGTGTCAAAAGCATGATTAAATAGATGGTTTGAAGAGGGTAAGCTGTTTTCTGGGAGAAACATTTTAAGTTCACAAACGACCTGGAGTATGACCAAATCGGTTTACAACCACAAAATCTACCTAAAGTTTGTCCCTGTTCACAAACTCCTCCTCCGAACACGACCCAGAAACTGCCAGCCTAAGCAGCAGCTATATAGCTGATATCAGCTGAACAAACGCAGGAGTGCATTCGCGGATCCCACTCATGATAAAAGAATTTTGTGCAAAGTGGCATGACGTCCATGCCTCACGTTCAAGTATCATCAAAACAAACCTGTGGCGAACAGAGTGCTACATTTTATGAATGATAACGCGGTGCCTTTTATGTGCAGCGCAGTAGCGCAAGTGTGCAGCGCATAAGAAACAAATCTCTCTGGATGGATTTTTTTGTGAAAACGTTTGAAACATACAAACCAAAAAACAGAGAGAAAACCAAGTGAAGAAGAACTACCCAGTGTTATTATGGAAAAGGACTTTCCTTTCAAACACTACCTTCCTCCCCACCCATCTACCTATCCTCCATTCCTTCACGTCAGTGAACCTCCCTAAGAAAGGTGTGTTAACAGTACATTTCTCCTGTACTCTCTCCTGTACAGTTAAATGTATTTAATTCTGTATTTTTTTATAATTAAGGCTTTTTCATATGTTCTATATTTTGTAATATAAACAAAATACATCAAAAGGTAAAAATAGTTGAGTGACGACCAAAACTTAGGAACAAATAAAGTTCGTGAACCGAGGTTTCACCATACATCATTTATTTAACTCAAACTTTGCTCCTCATTAGACTATTATTAATACAAAAGTTAAATAAAAACACTCATATGGGTGCTTTTCCATGTACATATCTATATGGTCTGACTAAAATGGATACTGCATGTCTCTCGCAGTGCTGACAAAGAAGGAAAAAACCTGACAGCTTGCAATATGTGCCACATTAAGCATGTCATGAGCAACATTAGGGAGGGTGAAGGACTGTTTCATTACATTCAGACTAGACTTGAAGAGATGGCCACAGTAATGTGGCAAACCGAAGTGAAAAACTGATCTATTTGAGAAATAAAGTGGGTAAAAAAAAATTTTTTTATCTTACTCTGGCATGGATAGAGAACCAGGTACAACTGAACTTAAACATCATTTCTAATAGATCAGATTAGGTGTTTTATAATAACGTAACTGATTGCATTATCTTACCTAATAAATAACAAGTAAATTCATTGTAAACTAACTTTGTCATAAATTTTTTGTCTACTATGTAGATTATTTATTGCACCCCTACTTTACATTCAATGAACACACACTTTCACTTTCACATGTGAAGATGTTTACCTCTTCCTTCCACTGCGTGGAGGTTCTGCTTTAGTCTCCATATCTGTGGTGATGCCTGTCTGTGTTTGCAAAAAAGAAAGAAGGCAGAAAAAAGCATTTGGTTCAGCAGACTTTTTATTTTTTTTTTAACTAGATCAATTTGCAAAAAGATTAAGCAGCAAAACAAAACACAGAGGAGGAGAAAAATTATCATGTTTACATCTTCACTGCTACATAATGCATCCTCCTGGTCAAACTCTGTTGCCATGTTTCGGCCTGGATCTGTCTGGGGAAAAAATACCCTTTTCAACAGTAACATGAACTAGCAAATAAATAGTGTTTTTAGTGGCCAATTGTGATGTACATTAAATGATATGGAGTGGAGTAAAATGCGCTTACCTCATCATTAGACAATGCATTCTCTGTGTCAAACTCCTCTGGTCTGATGTCTCGACCCATGTCTGTCTGAAAAAAGAATTTAGTTAGTAAAAGTAGTGTTTTAGTGGCTAGTGTCATGCACACAGGAACGTTTTCTGTCTGCATTTCACCCATCCATGAGTAGCGAACATACACAACTGGAGTTTTGTGTGCATAGGGCCTTGTTCAACTAGCTTCAACCATTGATGTTGATGAGTGATGGTCTATTGGTTAGGGATCTGGAGTATCAAATGGAACACTAGAAGGTGATAAGTTCAAAAGCATGCAGTGCCACCATCGTGCCCCTGAGCAAGAAACTCAACCCTGAGGTGATCCAGGGGCACTGTCCTTGTAGTTCAATGTCTATTTCTTAGAGTATAAGCTAAATATAATAAATAATGTAAATTCTACTTTCAAACATTTCGTCCATAAATGCTTCTAATCTAGACTCACATATAAAGGCTTCAGCATCTTAGTAAAGACAATGGATAATACACAATGCATTTTAATGTATAATCATAGCAGAAGTGTACATATTTACTTTTTCTTTGTCAGGTAGATGGTCCTCTTTAGTCACCGTCCTTGTTCGATCTTCTGTCTGTGACTTTGAATGAAAGCAGAAAAGACAATATGGTCAATAATAGGTTCAGGGCCACTATTCATTCATTCATTCATTTGCTCTTAAGTCCTATATGGCTAATGAGAATAAAGCAAAAAATGCTAACAGCTGGAGGGTGGGGGTCTCTCTTGCGTAACAGTAGCATTGGCATCTTTCTGACTGAGAACAAAACACTGAAATGTACGATTTAATATGGCGGGTATGAACAGCTAACTTTAACTTGGGCACATAGCTTATCCAAAGACACTTACCTGAACAGTTCATCTAACAACTGTGTTCCGTGGTGTTTCCTCAAGGATCTCTTCAAGAAACAACTTGTATCTGCTCCTTCTTGGTTGAGGCGGTTGTGTTGATTCATCCTCAAGAAAACTTTTGTATCTCTTTCGGCAAGCCATATTTAGGTCAATCCATTAAATAAATTTTGCATCAGCAGTCTACCCGTGCTTAAATATGCACTTGTATACGACTAGTCTTCGCAAAAGTAAAAGACTGTAAGATGATACCAAATTCCCGGTGAGAGAACGGTTGAATTAACAAACGAGTGATAATATAGACTGCGCATGGGCAGTAGTGTTCTCGCCTGTGTAGAGCTACTCGCGCTGTCCAAAAGTGCACACACGATTAGGTTTTGCAACAGAATAACAGCTCGAGACACAGTTTGTGGAGATTAGTTACCGAGAGAAGATGGTGTACCATTATGCACCGACAAAAGGATACACATTTGTAAAATTTCGGAAATAAAACATGATGACATGTCTAAACTTAGCCAGGAAAACTTGCCTGGTTGGGACAAGTTAGAAGAGGCGTTTGTGATGTGGAGGAGGACTCCCACAGCCGAACCCGAGACGTGGCCTTGTCACATCATTCAGGTAATTGGTGAGTGGAAACTTTTTTTTAATTATTTTACAATATGTAATATTAAATATGATTTTATTTTATTTAACTAGTTATTGTATTATATTGCTATGTACTGTTAAATGTAATGTTATTGTCCTAAATGTGTGCCTGTTTTCTAAAATTACCGTTAGCCGATATACCTTTAACATGCTAGCTAGGTTAACCTGAGGTAACCAACTCTACACAGTGTGAGAGGTGTTAAGAAGATAATGGAATTTTCAGCTGTAAACTTTGTGTTTGTTTCTGTAGTCGACCCTGAAGGCCAACACAGAGAGACTGAGGAGGAGCTTCTTCCCGCAGGCGATACGGTCTCTTAATCAGTACACCACACAGTACTGATCCACATCCACACATGCTTCTGCACTCTGAACATTCAGGTCATTCGCTCACTAGTCCTCACTA
>JAAGKR010013551.1:0-13722 GCA_011419295.1 Clarias macrocephalus
CACACACACACACACACACACACACACACACACACACACACACACACACACACACACACACACACACACACACAAACCCACACATCCACACGCACGCACACACACACACAAAACACACAAACACCCACACAAACTCACACACACACCCACAAACCCACACCCACATACACACACACACACACACACACACACCCACACACACACACACACACACACACACACACACACACACACACACACACACACACACACACACACACACACACACACACACACACACACACACACACACACTGTTTACTGTTACTCCTACCACTACCTCAATTCACTACCTCATTATCACAAAAGTATTGAAACGTGTCATGTTGTTGTGTTGTCACTCTGTCGCTCTTGTTTGCACATTTGCATGTGCACTTGTTGTCTCTGGTTGTCTCTTTTTGTATAGGACCAGATCATTTTTCAGTTAATTTCAAATGTAAATCTGTTGTGTCTGATCTAATCAGCTCATTAGGTCTCTGTTAGGTAGCTAGTTCTGGTAAATTTGTGTTGTAAATGTATGTTGTTGCATGTATGTAGCACCTTGGTCCTGGAGGAACATTGTTTCATTTCACTGTGTACTGAACTGTATATGGTTGGAATGACAATAAAAGCCGACTTGACTTGATTAGATTTGTTCTTCCATCTATCTAGGAACTTCTGTAGTCCAACTAGGGACCATGGAGGCCATTGTATTTATTTTGTATTTGTTCATAATAGACTGCTTGCCTTTCTGAGTCAGTAGAGCATTGAGTTCATAGGTTGTCAGAGGCTTGAGAAAGCCTGAATAAAGTGAGGAGGTTTGAGATCTCTCTTGAGTTCCCTTATGATAAGCACTCACTAACCCATCCCGGTCTCTGACCCGAGATGGCTGTCAGTCATCCATGTGTGAGAGGAAGAGAGCTGTGTGTGTGTGTGTGTGTGTGTGTGTGTGTGTGTGTGTGTGTGTGTGTGTGTGTGTGTGTGTGCTCTCTCCATAAGGCTTCTGAACTGACAGCACTTTGCTCTGGGGGGTCCAGAGTGCCCTGTGTACAGAACTGTTTAGATGCAGTGGCTTCAAATGACACTAGTGCCCTGCAGATGTATTTTCCTTTCAAATACAGCACAAAACAGGAAGACATGATCAGGGTTGATTAGCTATAGGGTTAAGGAACCCAGAGTTGTGGTTAAAGAAAGGTTAATCCTGGTGTGAGTCACCTTGAGAAAGTTGAGGTTGCGGTTTTTATCGATGCTGGTGATCTCCAGGTTTCCCATCACCACCTCACAGTTCTCGTAGAACTTGCGCAGAGTGTGGTAGTGCTGGTCCAGATCTGACAGGGTACTGAGCTTGTTATCGGTGCCCTCACACACTGCAAAAGACATTAAAATATCCTTAAAACAGTGAAAAAATGCCCAAGTTTTGGTGGAAAGGTGTAATGAGATGCAAGGCTCAGTTATATGAAGTAAATATATATAAACATCAGCTGTAAACTACATGACGAATATTAGGTAAGTCCCTCTTTTTTTTGACAAAGCCAGGATTTAAGGTATGATTGATGGTCATATAATCTTACAGTGTAATACCTAGTGGTAACATGTCTAAATACCCTGTAATGAATCCTTGCAATAAAGCTCATCTTTATGCCCATCATATACTTTCCACATTCTGTCCAGACATAACGATCATCAACTTCATATTTTATAAGTGACATTCTGCCTGATACCTGAACACTAGAGATCATCACAGCTTACAAGTGACATTCCTATCATCTCCTTGCAGACAGTATTGGCATTTTCATTTTCAAGAAACCAGCATCACAGTTACCTGGGCAGCATCATGAATCTTCTTTACATTCTTCAGCGGTAACATTATCCAATTCAGTCTTACAAATATGGAGATCAAACCTGGGCACGCTTTAAAATCATAAATTTCTACAGTTCTACAGTACAAGACATTGCAGCCTAGATTATCAAGGCTATTATTATGGGTGAAGAGGGATGAAATCAAATGCTACAGCAGCTATGTAGGTAACTCTGGGTCAACAAACACTGGATATCTACTAGGGACATTGTGCTTGGAACTCCAAACTTTCTGAAACAGAAAGCTCTTACTTACACTTATACTTATACTTATATTACTTTTTACTTTACAGTAATGTACTACATCATACGACCTAACACGTGGTCCTGTTTGAAACAAAACCTTTAATATACCCGTTTTGGAATGACAGTTTTGGTCGTTAACTGCAGGGTCATTTTATATGACATTGAGAAAAAAGAATCAGGATCAGAATAAAAATTATAACCCTGCTGGTTTAACAACACTAAAGTGTAATAAATCAACGTCTTCAGTATCTGAAATGTGGTGCAGTTTCATTGTAGGTGCAGTTCTAAAAGGAGCAGAAATCAATAAAGCTTGTTCTGATTTACCCACAAAACAACATTCAATTTTTACTTTCAGAATCCAGCCAGGCATTTTGCAGACCTCCAATTTGCATTTTTGGTCTATTCAGACATCAAGTGAGTATGGGCTCATGCCATATCCATTCTGGATAAGTATTGGCTGTCAAGGCCCTTGGGCTCATTTATCACCTCACTGTTTGGACTCTTAATAGCTCCAGTCTCAGGGGGCCTAAATGCCAGTGGACAAGATTTAATGCCACAGTGGCTCAGAACATGACTGATTACAATGAGTGTAAATGGCTTTGTTATTTTTATTCTCTCTAGGTATTTCTGGGCAAAACACTTTTTACGTGAGGTTAATTTATGGGGTAAAAAATCCAAACACCACAGTTTTAGATTAATGTAGAAGCTTTTCATTTATCAGCCATAAATATAAGTCGCTCCCCGTCCGCATTTGTTTCAACCACATTTTGCTTGCACCATTCATCATTTTCATCGCTATGGTTTACACAAGAATATTGGCTCTACATTTACATCAAAGCTATGATGAAATGTACAGATGTAATAAACCTGACAGAATTGTACAGTTTACAGCTGAGCCAAATACTTTTTTTTTTTTTTTTTTTTAGCTTTTCCACACTTTTCATGTTAACATTCAAGGTAAGCTCGAATGTCTTTAGCCTAAAACTTAGTTGAATGCGGATGGCATTAAATCATCAAACAACATTCTGTCCAGTTTCCTCCCCTATAAAATGTAATGTATATAAATCTCTGTGCAAAAGTCTTAGGCACCCTGTGTATTTCAGCACAAACTTTGGTAAAACATTTCTTTTCTTTTCTTTTCTTTTATGACTTTGTTATTGATTTAGCACAAAACCATTTCTGATTTTCAAACATCAGTAGTTCACTACAAAAAATATATATATATTTTAAGAAATAAATTTGTATGCCCTCATGTCTGTGTTTCCTTCTAGCGCTCATTTTTCGCAACTAGCTGTCATAGGTAATCCTGCCGGAGTCCTCGATTGCACCCGGCACTAAATATGTATTGAATTCATACATTATGTTACTGGGACCATTCTCTTCTCTTCTCTTCTCTTCTCTTCTCTTCTCTTCTCTTCTCTTCTCTTCTCTTCTCTTCTCTTCTCTTCTCTTCTCTTCTCTTCTCTTCTCTTCTCTTCTCTTCTCTTCTCTTCTCTTCTCTTCGTCTCACTCTGTCGATTTACATATGTCGTTCCTGAGCTGCCAGTGATCTAAACCCCCTCTGCCCTCTGGATCTGTCTGACTCATCCTGGTGTCCTACTTTTGGTTGGAGATTTCATTGCATGGATGTCCCTTATGGTCTGCTTGGGATGCGTATGGTGACTAGGAACGATTCCATTTCACTATAAAGATTGGCCTGGCCTCAACGGATGCAGACAGCTGTTCTCTGAGGACTTGTGACTGCAGTCACTTAATAGTTCAGGACTGGAATTGCCTACAGATTTGCACCCGAGCCTCCAATAACAAACTAACAAATATTAACTCAAACACATCTTAACTTCCAGTTGCCTAACACACAGTGTGACTGCAAAACAATTCCTGCTATCCGTTATCACCCAAATGAGGATGGGTTCCCCTTTGAGTCTGGTTCCTCTCAGGGTTTCTTTCTATTGCCATCTCATTTTTCCTCGACACCGCCGCCCTCAGCTTGCTCATCAGGGACAAATCTGATTATTTTAATTTGCACATATTTTCTCACGCATTTCCACAATTTTCTTTTGATTCTGTAAAGCTGCTTTGCAGCAATGACCATTGTCAAATCAAACTTAACTGAATAAAAATGAATAGATTAAATTAAAAAAACATCATTAACATATTATAAACATGACCACATTTTAGACAAATAAACAAAATGGTTGCTACTAGGTTTTGTATGCAAAAAAGAAGCAGGTACAACAGTCAAAGTGAGTGGTTCTGCGCGATGCTCAATAACATTTAGTAGCAAATTTCTTTATAAAACTGAATAAATTGTGACTGCGACTAAAGGCACCTCAAAACACTACCAAACACTAACTTTATTTAATGAACTACTGAATTACTGGGAACTTCCACTGAAAGACACAAAACTCGCACACACAAAGACCAAAGGCAAGATTCAAACTCTTAACCCTGTGGGAGCAAAGCAACCGTACTAAACATGCAACCCAAAGTCATAGTGCAAACTCGACCAAGAGTCCATGCACTTTATGGATGGTTTGCTTTGGGAAAAAATAAAATTAAATAATAATAAGCATTCCACCACAGTAAGAACGTTGTTTCTAAGGCTTCAAGTATAAGAGGGAGTAAATAATGGTTGATCAGGCAAGGTGTATCCAGAACTGCTTTTTCCTTTCAATAAAGAACCTCAAATATTAACGGTGACCTTGGAAAGCCTTGTGATGTGTAGAAGGTTTGGGACCAGATAGGCTCAAGAATGTTTAATATTACATCTGGTTATCAGTATGTTGGAGTACTGGTCAAAAAAGTGACAAACCAAGAGAAAGGAAAGATATCTGATTTAAGCATTAATAATACTGAGAATCAATGTTAGTGTCGCAACGTTGAGAGAAAGTCTCTAGCTGCATTCTGTGTGGCGTAATGGGAAAATTGAAATGCTGTCCCTCTATATGGAGCCCACCACTGCTCCTGTTCTAAAATGTCCTAAGATTCACAATAATGATTCCAGTTGAAGTTCAAGTTATTTCTTTATTGTTCTTATTGCTTTTTAAGAAGAAAAAAAAAGAAGAAAGACAAAAAATACACAATCTCTCCTCTGACTGTGAAAAGTCATATTTAAAAAAACACTCGCACACACACACTCAGCATGACTATTGGAGACGCACAGTGACCTCACAAAGTCCAAGCTGTTAGATTTGTGATGAGAATCTAAAGCTAAATTGATGTTGTTTTTTTTTTTTTTTTTTTTTTTTTGTATGTGTGTGTTAGATGGTCCAACATGCCTAAAAGGACTATTGTGGGTGAGGACTCCAGTTTCATCATAGCACCATGCTTATTGCAGGAATGTGCTGCTGCAGTGAAGTACTCCCTAGCGTAGGATGCTATTAGATGGTTTGCAGCTTTAAAAAAATGGACATAGTCTTATTAAATGTCATCCAAAATTATGCATTTTAACAGAAAAAATTTTTTTTTCATTCTTTGTCTGAAGTATTTTGATGTTGGGTATTGTAATGCCCAAAGCAGCATGACTTCAGCACCAAGGACAGCTCCCATCAATAATAATAAACGAATATGTACCTAAAGCAGAGCGGGGTTCAATCACACACAGCTGGAATCCACTGATTACACTGACTCTTCACAGCTGGATATGGCTCAGAGAGAGATAAAAGTGCTGTGTGTTGAGGGAGAGGAAAAAAAATGTTGCCTTATAAACCCTTTTCAACTTTCTCCCACTCCACTCCACATTTGCCTGTGTCACTCTGTTTGCCCAGAAACATGCCCATAATTGCATGTACCAACTTCTTTCCACGCTCAGATTCAATGGCAAAAAACATGCTATGCTTTACCCTGATGCCCAAACAGTAAGTGCAGGTGAATTTCTACATATGGGTCGAGTCAGGTCAGATTTTGGTTAATGCGTCATAATCATACAGAGCTTACATGACAAAAGTATGCTTAGTCTCTCTTTTTAAAAACAGGAAATGTTAAAAACATAATTATAGCTAAACTGTTATGTTTTGTCCATCACATTAGCCATGTCCACTAAACCACACCTTGCATTTAATTCCCAAAAACACAGAAATAAGCAAAGTGTGTCCTCACATAGGACTGCAAAAATCCTCACTCATTCATCTATTTTTGTGTCTGTCTATGCAAACACAACAACCTATTTAACATTCTATTAAAGGCTACAGAACAGTAACCACAGTAACATCATCATTAATATAATTTCATTCACTTCAGGTTAAACCTATCCAATGTGTTTTCAAGTTTACTGGGCAGTGAACGAAATTCAGCACTCCAATACCAGAAGTATGATGTTTACTTCGCATTTAAGCTGATATCTTCCTCATTGCTTGAGGAACTGTAGTAATAATGCATGAAGCGTCATATATGAAGATCTGAAGCAAAGTTGCTAGAGTATGCTGACTGAATCAGGGCCGAATTCAAGAGAAACCCCCATGAGACGATGGAGCTGTTTAGGAAAGCTCAAAGCTACTGTACGAGCTCTAATCATGTTCTTAATTACTCTCTCCTGCCAAAGTGACCCTCATTTCTAGAAGCAGCTCTCACCAGGGAAGAAAAAACTCTTTTGAAAAACCTCCCACTGAACTACTACCGATAAATACTTTAGGTACTTTAGAAAACATGCTTTTTTTTTTTTCCTCCATGTATGCGCATGCATTATGGCTGCCTCACATACCCCGTGTTCGTTTGGTATGTAGCTCGAACACATTTGTAGAAATTACCATGACGTGCCCAGAATACACCATGTGCATGTACAAGGTAGTGGCCCACTCTTACCCGCACATGTATAAAGATATGCATGTCGTGCGAGATAAGTACATGTCAACATGGAATCTGAGCTCTTTGAGTGTCACCACGTTTGTTAACTTCATGCAAAACTGTCTGATTGAATCCTCCAGTACCATGAGTAATACTGTATACAGGCATGTATACATGTGAACAAGATACTCATATTACTCACAGTTAAAGTTAAAGGACAAATTAACGTCGACATGAGGCTGTCAGACATGAGCATGTTGAAGTGAGTTTTGCTTAGTTGCTTATTTTAAGGGCTTTGTTTATCTAGGGTGAACTTGTTTTCCGTATTAAACTAGCATCCAAGTTATTTTCACAAATGTCTGCAAATATTAGTTATTTGTTTACTGTCGTATTTATCATTTGATTAAATTAAATAGCTAACTACAGAGTATTAGTTAGGCATATGGATAATATGCATACATCAAGATCAAATGTATATTTCAGACTTTCATTTGCATTGTTCAGAAACTGGATAATGGCTATAACTGAGCTTAATCCTCGTTATTCTATTAGCTAACTAGCCTCTCATATTGGGCCAAAACCTCGGTCCGGACAGGACACTGGTGCTTTTCCTTTTCACACACTGGGCTAGCTAATGAATTCATCATCGTCCGACCCTCTAAAAGATCACCGGCTGGAGATCGTGGAATTGTGGAGTCCTGAGGAACACACCGGGTGGTATCCGTGTACTCACATTCATTCCGTCTCTCAAGCTCTCTGCAGATCTGCCGGTTTGACCTTCCAGCTCGAATGAATGCTGAACCCCGTGGGTCTGACGCCACACCATGTACAGTGACTCTGCATAGAGACCGCTGTTTTAGACAAATAAAATGCCCTTCGGAAAGTTTTTCCCCCGAACAGAGACAAACTGCTGCAATTAAGGCAGTATAAGTACGACGGAAAAAAGGACGGAAGGACATCCGGAGAGTCCCAAATCATGCACTGGCACGAAGCAAATAATCTCAATGTAACTTTTATGACTGCTTCGCACATGTTCTGTATCATTCCACGTCTAACAGCCAAAACATTTCTGTTTATTATCATAGTTCAAGATCTTTCACTTATTAAACTTTTGTTGTTTTTTGTTTAATGGCTTCATGTTAGTCTTTTGTGAGAAGCCCTGAGTTTCATTAAAGGCACAAGCTGAAAAGAATTCACAGTGGCTCCGGGATAATCGACGCCTTTTCCTCCACGTTCTCAGCAGGAGCGGCTTCGGTCAACAGCAGGACGCGCGTGTTTGTTCCTGTGATAACTACACACCTGCTGGTATTAAATGTGTTCACTTGCTAATCATTTCTCCTGAAGGAGTAAAGATAAAGACTGACACTGACACTGACACTGACACACACACACACACACACACACACACACACACACACACACACACACACACACACACACACACACACAGGTTAACCAAACAGTGATGTATATCCAAATGCATACTCTAACTTTAATTATCGTAAACACTATTTGTAAAATAAAATAATAAAAAGTCTTTCACCACAAAGTAGGCATTTAGTGCTATGCAACATGACAAAATAGGACAATCAATGAACACATCAATGGCTAAAGTATAACAGCTTTAGTCACTCTATCACTCATCATTTATACCACTTTATCCTATGTTTAGGGTCGCGGGGGGCCTGGTGCCTATCCCAGGAGACTTAGGGTACGATGCAGAGTACCCGAAGGAAACCCACCAAGCACGGAGAAAGCATGCTAACTCCATACACACAGAGACGGGAATCAAACCCAGACCCTGGAGGTGCAAGGCGACAGTGCCACTACAACACCACTACAACACCGTGCCACCTACTGTAGCTTTAATCAATAAAACCTAAAGAGTTAAAAACTAAAAGTAAAAGCTGGAGAATGACAGATGACGGATGACGGTGATGACAGACTAGTCTATGCTCTGCAGGAAGGTGAGACAATGAAACGTCTCAGAATTTAAATGTCGTCTCAGAATGTTACAGAATTAAATGGCTACATTGACTACATTCATTAATTATTAATAAAGTGTAGAATACTGTACAGTATAGCAGTCACACCCTGCACCACTCATTACTGCGAGGTAGCTAATCAGACCAAGTCCCTGATAGTAGCTTCTTCCCCAGAACAGACATTTGGCTCTAATCTATTTTAAACCCTTGTGGCATTATTTGTTATAACCATGTAGTTACATTACTAAACTTCTAAATGTTACAATATATCGGATGGTATTAGATGAAAAAAAAAAAGTTGCTGATACCAAAAAAGTGTGAGACGGACAACAGATAGTAATCCCTGTGCGTCATGTATGTTTTGTCGGCAGGTGACACAAAAACAGGTTTGGCATATTCGTACTCTCACATCAATCATATAGTGACACTAGCCAATCATGGGTGTCCGTGACCTTATTGATGTAGAAGGGGTGGAGAGAGCTTTCCTCCGCCATCAATAATGTTGTGTGATATGGACAAACCAGCGGTGTGGGTGTTTTGCAGAATACACATCCAGGAAGATAGGTTCCTTATCTCTAGTTGCCAAGTGGACTGAGTGCAGAGAGAGTAAGAGAGTAAAGAAAAAAGCAAAACAAGAGAGCACCATAATGTACAGTTCAAAGCTGTGTCACGTCACGATTGGCCATTTTGAGCAAAGATACTAACTGATAAGATTTAAAATAAGCAACAAGATGAATTATCTAGCTAATGTATTACCAAGGGACTCATTACTAACTAGTGGGTTAGCCTTGTTGAAAAGATTCCCAGGCAATGAATCATGGGATTGGGCTTCCCACTGGATCCTTTCCCCCTCCCCCAGTGGAATAAATGGTTTATCTGGAGTGTCTGGTAGATTGCGATTATTATTAAACCTAATCTGTAAACAACAGGACCTGGGAACATCATCAATAAAACTGTGAATTGTTTTTATGTTCTTCTTAAAGTCTTAAAACCGATTATTCTCAACAAAAACCTAACGCCGGTCCATCCATTACGCCTGGTGCACTGAAACCCTGAATTATTAAACGAGGTGGCTGGAGCTCGCCGTTATTTTAATAAGCACCCAGCTGTTTTATTCTGGTTTGTCTGTAATGACTCGCTAATGAGGATTTATTCGCTCCACGAACGTCTGTAAAATCTCTAAAACAACGCTAAGATCGGGTTTTCATCGAAGAAAAGCCAACAGATGAATAGAAATTCAGCGAGCTGAGCTATAAAGGGAGCGCTGGAATGACACGAAAGCGCCGTCGCTGGATCTTATGTGCTGAACTGATAGTAATGATTTATTCACCACTGCCAAAAAAAAACGAGCAGATCAATCAGTATCAGTTTCCTACACAATCTTACAGATGCGCGCACACACACACAGAAAGAATAATCTTCTCGCCGTGTCTACGGCTACCCCTCAGTCCAGCCGTGAGTGAAAGATCCTCAGCGCTCTGTGTGAAATCTACACATGTCCATAACCGAAGGCATTGTGTAGATTCTGAATAATGTATCACAGAATCCTGCACTGCACTGGAGGAACATTTTATTTGAAATATATATATAAAGTGCATCTCAAAAAATATATAATTTTCATTTTATTTTATAGGTAGAACTAGAAACTAGAACTACCATATAGTTTAGATTTGTTTCATGTTAAATAAACTAGCTCCTGTCTTTTTTTGTTGTCGTTGTAATTTCAATAATTATGGCTTAGAGCTCCATAAAACCCATATAAAAATCTTAGAATATGTCCAATTTCTGAAAAAAGTATGCTGATTTATCTATAATTCAATACTTGGTCAGGTCTTCTTTAGCATGAATTACTGCATCAGTGCTAAAGGAGTGCTATTGAACACCAGGTTGCTTTAATAGCAGCCTTTACCTCATCTATACTGTTTTGTCAGATGTTTCTCATCCTCCTCTTGACCATAACCCAAAAGATTCTCTACTGAGTTCAGGTCAGAGAAGTTGGCTAGCCAATCATACACAGTAATATCACATCAGCAAACCATTCAGTGTGGATTGGTGCCATGTCCTTCTGGAAAAGGGAATCAGTATCTCCATAAAGCTTGTGAGCAGATAGAAGCATAAAGTGATGTAAAATCGCCTGGCAGACAACGACTTGATAAAACACAGCGGACCAACACCAGCAGACATGAATGACAACCTCAGCCAAGGTTGTGCCAATTAGCCGCAGCATTAAAAATGCTCCGTTTTCCTCCCTTGGTTCATCAAACACAGGCTTCCTTTTCACACTCATTTCACTTTCCAAAGATGGAGTCTGTCTAAACATTTCTCAAGATATCAGCGAGTCACAGGAGGTGAGAAGACAGTTATTAACCACACAGTTGCACTATACTTATTCATTTCTTTTTTAATGGTGTTTTGTTTTTCCTCCCCACAGGCCAGATCTTGATGAATAGGGGGATGTGTTCAGGTACAAGGCAACCATCTATCACTTTAAAAATAACGTAAACGGTTATGCGCCCTACTAAGGCGCAAGTTTTTGACTTGCTTGGCCACACCCCCTCATAACAATGGTCTGAACAAGCACTTTTTTGTATTCAGATATACAAGAGGCCACACATCTCTCATGAATCCATGGTCTCTCTCCCTCTCTGATCCACTTCTATATAACAGCTTCACCACTTCACCCTTTACCTGCGTGAACCAACCAGTGCTGATTAGCCTGCTTGGGGTGGTATGAGTGTTAACGTACGGGAGGGTGGATTACCCAGTGCTCGAAGGCTGATGAGTTCCAACACTCAGCGAGAAAATGGCAGCTAATGCAGGAGGCCTGAGAGGTAAGAGGGTCCTCTACAGCAAAGTGCACTAAACTCAGACCTCTTGTTCTCTCTGTATGACGAATGAACACAGTGTACATGCCTTTATCCTTGCTTACTCCTGGCTTGCCTTGTTTCCTTTCTATAAATCTTTATAAAATTTTATATCAGTTTCATGTAAATGTTCCTCACAGGTTCATTCAAACATACTTGTCTATAATATTCGCCATTCTCGATTTAAGTTTCAACAACATGTCAAGTAGCGTGTAATATGTTGGCAAAATTCCACAAAAACAGTGCTGAAAACCCATCACTTCTGGTTGTTTGAGCTATTCAGGGGAAAAAAAATAATAAAAACTTGACTTTATAAAATGTCTGCCAAACTGTCAGCATTTACATCCAACAGTTTCCATTATTTCAACATTCTTGGTTGGCACGGACGGATTATTTTCAGCTTTGCTTATAGTCAGGCGCTTCAACACTTTGTACACAGCTCCCATTTTTAATATATATATAAATCCAACAGGTGAACCAGGCTGATCTGGGAACATGGAAACATGACTCCTGGCTTTACTGTGCCATTCTCTAGATTGCCATGATTGGTTGTTTCACTTTTTGTACTATGTTTTACATACTCAGAGCACCATAATCAAGCTCAGACTTGTTCAAATGCCATGATGGAAGAATGTGCAAATTTTTTTTTTTTTACGACTTTTACACTCACTCACTCACTCACTCATCATCTATACCGCTTAATCCTGTATTCAGGGTCACGGGGGGCCTGGAGCCTGTCCCAGGAGACTTCGGGCACATGGCAGGGTACACCCTGGACAGGGTGCCAGTCCATCGCAGGGCACAGACACACACTCACTCATTCACACACTACGGGCAATTTTGGAAATGCCAATTAACCTAACCTACATGTCTTTGGACTGTGGGAGGAAACCGGAGTACCCGGAGGAAACCCACCAAGCACGGGGAGAACATGCAAACTCCATGCACACAGAGACGGGAATCGAGCCTGGCCGGGGATCGAACCCGGACCCTGGAGGTGCAAGGCGACGGTGCTAACCACTACACCACCGTGCCGCCTACGACTTTTACAATTCTTAAAAATTCTGATTAAATAAAACAAATCTTAGATTTGTGATGTGAAAAATCTGTTTTGATGTTTCGCCAGGAACGAAAATATCACTTTCTTACAGCAAAATACTTTTTAACTTTGGGTCAGTTTGATTTGACCTACACTGTGGAGGCAGAGCGACCCAAAAGCCAATAACCTGACTCACAGTTGAGGCTTCTCAGCTATTCAGCTATTCGAGTTTCAAAGCTGAAGGTGAAGATCTCGGTTATCCGTCATCAGAACCCGAGCTCCGTTCAAGCAGTAAAGACAAGAGCAATTTAAAGATAACATCTACACCCTTAAATTAGTGCTGCTCACCACTAACACCACGCTGTCGAGCCGTCAGGGACGGGGGTTGCTATTAGATTTAGATGAAGTCCCTGAGAATGAGTCATTTCAGACGCCGTCGACATCACGGCTGCCAGCGTTATTGTCTATCTCTCATTTATCTTTGTATATGATGTCAAAACAAACATTCAATCCACCCCCGAGTACTTTTCCATCGCTCGCTTTTCTGACTGGTCGAGCAAAACAACATCTGCATATTTGAGCAGCTGCTGAGTCGCTTTTGTCGGCCTGAATTCTTTCGCTCGGGAAGAAAAATGCCGCCTCTGCCACCGGTTAGGTTTGACGGCCGGCAATTTTGACAGAAATGAGAAACAACAGAGGAAGAAAAACAAGAGGTGAGGATTTAAAAAAAAAAAAAAAAAAAAAAGGAAAGAGAAAAAGTGAAGGAGTCGAGAGATGAGGAGAAAAGATCAGGTTAAACAGTCCTCCTGTTCAAACAGTTCAAACAGCCTAAAGGCGTTGCTTTTCAGGAAAAGGAATGAAACGTGATAAAAGCGCACAACTGTACGGCTCAAAGACTTTAGTCGTGGCAGGGATCAGACGCCGCCGCGGC
>JAAGKR010013552.1:2500-13721 GCA_011419295.1 Clarias macrocephalus
ATTTTTTTTTATTATAAGAATTATTATGATTAATGAATACTCCTCATCTGGAACACAAACATCTGTTTTCTTCTCTCTTTCTTTCTCGTGAGTGAGTTAAGGCATGGGTCATGACCCTTGGAAATTATACGGCGCGTAATTGACGGTGCGTCGGTTCCTCGGTGTTGTTCCAGACGCGCGGCGCGGAGCGCACCGGCGGGAGGGGGGGGGGTGGGTAGTGGAGGTAGCAGAGGTGCTGGTAGGGGTAGTGGTGGTAGTGGTGGTGGTGGTGAGTGCTAGCCATGGGGCTTTCTCCATCATGAGAGAGCCCCCCTGTCAGTCCCCAGTGTCTGCGTTGCGACTCGGACGTGCGTCATGCGTCCTTGCAGAGCGGAGCGGCGGCCCGCGGGCGGCTCTGTCTCCGTCTCAGGCTCGACCTCCCGGATATGGATGTGGTCTCTGACTTTGGGATGTATCGCAGGATCGGTCTGGACCTCCTCCTCATCCTCCTCCTCATCCTCCTCGTCCGCCAGGTACGGCGGGAACTCCGTGGCACCCGCTGCGCGTCCCGTGGCGTCCACCTCGCACGCGTACTCGGAGCGGGACTCGCACGTCCTCCACGCGGCTCCCGTCTCCATCTACCGCTCATCCGCGTCTCTCAGGAGCGGACACGGTGAGTCTCTCTGTTTCACGTGCGGAGGGGGGGGGGGGGGGTTGGTGGGGGGGGGGGGTTCCTCACTGGTCTCCCAAACACAGCGTCTCACATCTTCATCACTTTATCAGAGTGTTGCGTGTGTGTGTGTGTGTGAGTTTAATTCGTGTAGAACTTCTTTGATGTCTCTTTGATGTCTTTTCATGCCATGTTCTCTCTTTTCCTTCCACGGCCGTGCGTGGGTAAACGTTTAGGAACAAGCTCTCTAATAGTGTGATGATGTCGACGGTTAGACATAAAAGTGCTTATGTAAGTTTTGTTTTTTTGTTTTTTTCCTGCAAAGATTCCTCTTTTAATGCTTTAATCAGTTAATCACAGTCCATAAATCCATGTTTACCCACATTTCTAGGAGAATATGTATAATTATACATATTAACGGTGCAAAACCTAAAGGTACCAGACTGGCAAGCCTTTTTTTTTTTTTTTTTTTTTTTCCTGAGAGTGCGACACAGTAATTCCAAAACATGCTGAGCTGTTTGTTGAAGGTATTCACCATCTGGCTGCGTTTCAGTATTTGTGTCAACCGGTGTGATGATGTGACATACAGAATCGTACCGTTCCTTGTCCCTCCCACTGAAGTGTATAGACGTCTCCAGCTTTAGTACTCGTCTAATACCCACAAAAAAAGTGCCCGTTAAACCTGTACGATGTGTGAGTCGATTATGCACCTTAGCAGTTTTTAGAAGCTTGACAAGGATTCATGTTAAAGATGCCAAAGATCAAATGACTACGTCACCCTTTTCACTTGTGCTCTTTTTCAAAGTGTAAAAGAGTCATCAGGAGATGTTCTGGTACCGTGATGCGTTCACGTTCACTAGCCGGCTGGTTGTCCATATGTTTGGCAACAAAGGCAAAAATATAAGTGTAAGGCCAGTTAAAGGACGGTACGCTAAATCATTTTAAACGCTCCACCAGTCAAGCGACGAGGAGAACTCTCTAGAGACAAGAAGCCGTGTCCAGTGCAGCGCAGTGTACGCACGCCGCTCTTATTCCAGCACTGTCGAGCCGCTCAAAGTGCGTCCTGGTGCTTTCACAGGCGCAGTGTTTTGGTCAAGGATGCAAATTATTGGGATATCAGGATAGCTTCTGATGGTGTCATGGTACTCTGAGAACGTTTTAGCACTAGAACGTTTACCTTTTTACAAACACAAGAAATCTTTTGCAATACTGTTGAGATTGAGATGTGGATTGTACCCTGTGGTGCGTTCACTAGTCGACTGTGTTTTGATATTTCGACATGTCAATATTTTGATGGTGTGCACTTAGAAATAAAGGTACCATATAATACTTTTCCACAAGACTTACACAAGACTTTACTTAGACATGTGCATCGTTGGGTCCTTTTTGGCACCAGTGGGGTGTTCGCTCGCTGGTGATCAAGTGAGTTTTGTTGTAGCGATGGTTTACGTTTAGAAATAAAGCTTCAAACTGGCCTTATCCTCTGACCCTGGAACATCCCGAGTGTGGATCTTCAGTTAATTTAAGATACAGAGTTTGAGACACTTTTAGTCTAATGCTGATGATAATAGTACCACAAGTAAAAAAAAAAAAAAAAAAAGCTTTCCAGAAACTTTTGGGGTTAATACGGAGATGGATTTGTATTGAGAGGCGAGCAAGAGACCGAGGCTTAGCTCAGAGCTGTTCTCTCCAAGCCCATTAGAATGAAGAAGAAAAAAAAAACCCACAGCTTTAATTTATTTCTTAAGAGCGATGTGTTGCAGCTTTTCGCACCTCATTGCGTTCAGGGTTTTTGTTTCCCGCAATTAGATCGGCTTATTTATCTTACACAGTGTCTTTACATCCTGCACCCTAGCATTAATTCTGTGCGAGTGTGTGTGTGTGTGTGTGTGTGTGTGTGTGAGAGAGTGTTTGTGAGAGTGTATGTGATGGTATCAAACATTTAAAACCCGCTGCCTAATTAAACGACGTGTTGAGGAAGTTTCAATTTGCAAAACAAACATCTCAGGTCATGTTACTTTCTTGGTTATTTACTGATCACGATATACTCCTGATTTTCTTGTCTTTGTTTTTTTTATTTATTACTTATGATTTTTTACTCATAATTTTATACTTTCATATATTTTTTTTACAAATTATTACAATTATTTTTTTACATTTCAAATTTAAACTTTTTTATTATTCATATTTTTTAGCATTATTATAATTTGTTAACAGTATAAGTTATTATTATTATTATCTCTTATATTTATATTTAAAAGTTTTTAATAATTATAAAAATATATATTAATAGCATATAAAAATTTTAATCTATTAATCAGCATTTATTTGTTACATAAATGAAATACAGTTTTAATTTAGTTCAGTTTTTTTTTTTTTTTTAATCACTGCTTGTGTTTTTCCCTTTACTCCAAAATGCACTTCAATAGAAAAAAGGGGGGGGGGGAACCCAGTCCTAATAGACTCATTATATTTAAAACGGAAATGTTTTGCCCGCGAGCGTACGGTCCAGAACAAACACTCATCTCCACTTATTTATTTCCTCAGCTTTTCTGAAGGCAGATGAGCTCGTGTTGTTTTTTGGGGAGCAATAATCAGGTCAGCTCGCTCTCCAGGCCGCAGCAGGACGATTAGAGAGAGAGAGAGCGAGAGAGAGAGAGAGAGAGAGAGAGCGAGAGAGAGAGAGAGAGAGAGACTCACTTTCTTTACCAGTTCTTGTCTTTCCTGTAATGCTTTGGCAAAACTCTACATGTTTCTGGTTATGTCAGTAAAACAAGTTGAATTTATTAGAATTGAAGCAAAGGAGATGGAGAGAGAGAGATAGTGTGTGTGTGTGTGTGTGTGTGTGTGTGTGTGTGTGTGTGTGTGTGTGTGTGTGTGTGTGTGTGAGGAGAGAATATTAGACAGACATACAGGTAGTGTGAAAGAATAAGAACAGGTATAACTCTAAGGACTAAATTCTTCTGCCACACACACACACACACACACACACACACACACACACACACACACACACACACACACACACACACACACACAGAGCTTGTGTGTGGTTCTAGAGGTCTGGATTAAATTATGCTCAGGATGGTGTCTTTGTGTGTGGAAGCAGATGGATGACCCAATAAACCGAGCTTTTGTTTAGAGTTCAGAGGAAGACTGCGAGCGCGCTGTAGGTCTGCTGGGTTTAAAACTCCGCCCCCTCCTCCGCCCCCTCCTCCTCCTCCTCCTCTTCCTCCTACTTTCATCTTCTAAACTCTGTCCTCCGTCGCTCTCCTCACGTCCCCTGTGCGAGTCTCTTCGCAGTTCAGGAACGTCACTAGTGCTCGTCTTTAGCATTCAGTGACGCGAGCTACGAACCGAGTAACTAAGTCAATAAGTAAGTAAGTAAATAGTGGTGAAAAGGGATGAAAGATGAGGTTCAGGTTTGTTATTACGCTTGGCTTCAGCACAATCAGGCACACTGGCTTTAATAAATGAATGAATATATTTTTACAGCAGAGGGCAATAAAAATGTCAGTTTTTTTTCATGCAGCTCTGCTTTTGTGCTTGACCTTTAGCAGGATGCTGTCAAACTAGCCTTCTTTTTTTTTTTTTTTTTTAAGGCCAATAAAAGGATAAAATGCCTCTGACGTCTGAAGCTTTACTGGATATACAATTCTTTTGGACTAAATGGTGATTTGAAAAAAACGGAGCCAAACAAATCATAAAACATGTAAAGAAACAAAAAAAAAAAAAAACAGAAAAAAGAATAAACGCTGCTGGTCTTTTAATACTACAGCAATTTTTCTTTTATAGTTTTGTAATTAAATCACATTTTCGTCGAGGTCAGTTTTGTCATTAACGCTTGACCTCAAGCAGGACGCAGCCAAATTAGCTAAAAAGACTCCAAAAAGGGCAAAAAAAGAGAGAGAAAAAAACAGAATAAAACCTCTTTGTTATTTATTCTGGCAGACTAGCATTTTAAATAATAATGTTATAAATAAATAAATTGAAATAAAAAATAAAGGACATTCGGCTGCTTTGGCATTACAGTAGTTTTGTAGTTTAGTTTCAGTGTAACAATATATTTAAAAGCTCACATATTCATTCACATATTCACTTGAATAGTTTAGTCATTAGGGATTGATACTTATCAGGACACAGCAAACAAAAAAAAGAGGAAAAGATAGAAAGAAAACAATAATAAAAAGAAAAAACACCCGTTTTTTTCTTTCAAGAAGTAAAATAAAAAAAAATGTGTATTTTTTTTTTTTGCACGATTTTAGTATTGGTGTGTGACCCCCAAAAAAGAGAAAAAAAGTGGAAAATGTTTTTAAAAAGATTGTGGGGCGGAGCTTTGTGAACATGGGCGGGGCTAGGGGCTCAACACTGTACCCTGACATAACCTCTGAAAAATTTTCATTTTTCATTATATGATGTTATGTGATGTTATGTTATGGCGGCAGGCTGGTGTAGTGGTCAGAACTGTCGCCTTGCACCTCCAGGGTCCGGGTTCAATTCCCGGCCAGGCTTAATTCCCATCTCTGTGTGTGTGAAGTTTGTATGTTCTCCCTGTGCTTGGTGGGTTTCCTCCCACAGTCCAAAAACCTGCAGATTAGGCTAATTGGAGTTTCTGAATTGCCTGTAGTGTGTGTGTGTCTCCTGAGACAGGCTCCAGGCCCCCGCGACCCTGTATACAGGACTAAAGCAGTATAGACGGGTGGGTGGGTGGGTGTTATGTTATGTTATGTTCTATCTTATTGTATTTTATTATATTGAACCACGTTGATGAATTTTCCTGCTGTTTTTCGATCTAATTGAATCAGGTTCCGCTGTAATTGTTTAAACCTGTTTAATTAACACGCGACACCTTTTACACAGAATTGTTTTTTTTTTTAACCCACACTCTTCTTATCAAGCTTGACAGAAGCACTAAATCATAATTGCAATAATTGCCCCGCCATTATAATCCTGTTAAAAAAAAAAAAAAAAAAAAAAAAAAACCACCCAGGACGCTTAATGCACCTATTATCAATACTTTTCCATTCGCGTCTATTTTTCTGAAAAGAAAAGACTTTGAAACCCACTTCCACCTTAACTCATTATCATGCTTCGTCACTCTGGCTCCGAGCTCCTGCCTGCGTTTTGATTAACGCTCCAGCCGTCTGCTTTGAAAGGCGAGAGCTAATGTCCTCTCCGTAGCGAGAGTGATTGACTCACGACGTGAAAGAATGTAATTCTCTTACATTACTGTAAAGGAACCGAGCTCTGCATCTCACTCTCCTCCGTGCTGATGTAAAAACTTCAGAACTTCATGAAGTTCATAAAAGTGCCGGATGTGTGTGTGTGTGTGTGTGTATTCAGTGTTGTGTGTGTGTGTGTGTGTGGTATTCAAGTTTTCATGAAGGTCTTACAGCTTCATGAACGTCACACTTAACCCAGTTAAGAGCAGGGTGAAGGTAGTGCTGGACTTCACGGAAATGCTGTAGCATCGCCTCGGCGAGAAATAAAACTCGGATCAAAGCTGAGGTTAGAGCCGTGTCCTCGGGATAGAGATTATTAGAAACGGTGAGCAGGGGGCGAAATGCCAGATAACAGGATTTTCACCAGGGATGGTCACAGAGAGAGAGAGAGAGAGAGAGAGAGAGAGAGAGAGAGAGATTCCCTTCCTGAGAAGGAGATAAAACACTCTGTGTTGCGATGTTATAGGGAAACAATCACCAAGCTATAGTCATACAGCGGAACCTTGGTTCACGAATCTTTAATTAATCTGTTCACTATAAACTATATTTAACTTTTTTATTTTGTTTATATCACAAAAATTAAAACAACATATCTTAATTATACAAAATTAATGCAGCACTAAATATTTTTAAAAAATGTACAATAGAGAGCAAACACTTCATTTTTTACGTGCATTGTTCACACACCTGAATTTTTTAGTCGTGACTTGTTCGTACTCGGGGGTGTTTGTGAACCGAGGTTCCGCCGTCGACCGAAATTTTCCTGAAAGCACGTCATTAAGCCTTTTATTCCTCTTATATCACAGCTGTAATTAACAGTTTTATCCATTAAACAGCACCAAAGTGGGTTGTTGTACAGTAGGTTGCATCAATTCCATCACCAACATGTTTTTTTTTATTCATAATGTCTCTTAAAGATAAGTTACTTAAACAAAAAAGCAGTTTGTCACGCTTTCGAGAAAAGTCAAAAAAGCCGCTGTCTCGGAGAAAGAAAGTTAAATCACGGCAACACTGATGACTCCTTGAATAAACGCTAAACTCGCCATCTCCATCAGCTCCTGCACGAGTTTCCAACGCCGAGTTTTTTGCTTGTTACTATAGAAACGATACAAATTCAAGTTGAATGTCAATTTTAAAGAATGTCGTACGTCCGTGAATGACGATCCGGTTTGAGGTGGCTCGGAGCCCACTGCAGTCGTTCCTTCGGGATTTAGCAGCCGATCATTGAAAACGGACGAATAACTTGTCAGAAGCCGGCCGTAGAGACACATCCCTGTCCCTCTTTGACTTGAACGCCCCTCATATTAAGTTAATGAACACTTTCTGACCAATCAGAATGCATCGCTGACGCTGTGCTGTATAAACTCCGTATCTCGAGTATGGATATACAGTACAGGGTGGCGTTCTCGGGTCTATCGCTTCAGATCATGTTGTCGTGTGTTATGGTTCGATTATAAGCCTCAGCGGAACACGCAGCTGCTCCAGACGACTCGCTAGCAACAAAACAACAAAAAATTAAACACACACACACACACACACACACACACACACACACACACACACACACACACCGCCGTGATCCGAGTGAAGCTTTCCACATAAAAGAATTCTCCGATAACACGATGTCGCTGTAAATAGATACAAATAAAAGACAGAGGTGAATATTTCTCTTGTTAGTCATGACAGACGCGTGCGAAGCCGCGCACACATCCACTCTACATATTCAGCGTGCCTGTTAAGGAGCGCTGGCGGGAACCCGAGCGTAAGTCTGGGATCAGCTGAGCTTTTTCCTCGCTGTCGTGTTTGACGATCAAAACCAACTCAAAAGATATTTTCGATCCGCCAGCAGCCTAATAAGCGCGAGCCGTTCTGTCAGGAAACATCCCCTTCTCCAGCGCTTAGCTTTTGAGTTCTTAAATCTGATTGGGCAGGAGGGGGTGATTACATTTTCTACAACTTGAACGGGGCCTTGAAGGGTCCCACACAGAGGTGTGATCGTCAATGCGGGGCAGATTTCTTTAAGTTTGTATAAAGTTCTAGGAAGGAGTCTCCATGTCATCTTCTTTAAGAGTCCTTAAGGGGACGTTTGGAGTTTTTTAAATCACGGCTTGTAAATCAAAATTGAGTTCCAGTCCATTCTAGTAGTATAAATGTTAATGCAAATTTTTAATGCTCAGAGGGCAAATTCAACGACCCTCGTTCCATGCAAAAATATATTCCAAAGTTGAGCTGAGACCCATACAGTACGAAGCTCCTGCAGTTCCACTGAGCTAAATCTTATGGGCATCTTTTAAAGTTAAGGCATATTTGTACAAATGTAACTCTCTTTCCCCCTAAACTAGCCGTCACATTTTTGCAACATCATTCCCATATTGCAGTAGCAATAAAATGTACGTTTTAAAAGTAATGATAACTTTTGTTCTATGTGACGTATCAGAAAACCCAGTAGCACATTTTGTGAACACTCCGCTTCCGCGATACACACCAGCAGGACTTCCATATAAGCAGCTGTTGTTTGTTAAATCGGTCGTTGACCGAGGCCATGTTCTTGCACGGATCTCTGCCGCCTGAGTTTTAAGAGTCCATCATCCCGGGTTTCTAAAGAAGAGCCGCTCATTGTGCGAAACGTCCTTCTTAGTCTTTTTACTGCAGCCGGCACCCGCCTCATTTACTCCCTCCCACTCACACGGTAGCAAAATAAACGCTTACAGGAGACGTAGCGAGAGAGGGAACTGTCCGCTACTAGTTAATCGAGCGCTGATGGCATCGTTTTCCCGGACAGACTCTTAAAAAGGTCCGTCGGTAAGCTTGGACGGTCGGCCCGAGTATTCTGTATGGGTGGGAAACACTGCATTCTTTTATAAACAACACATTGGTTCGTGCTGTCAGAAGAAAAAATCTATCATAACGTAACAATCGTACTCATATAGACAGCCGTCACTAAGCTTTTATTTTTACGGTAAAGTTAACACAAGTTAATGTTTTTCCTATGCAGATGATTTATAGATGATAATTGGTGTATAGAATAAACGAGATCTACTTTACACGCTTTATCGCGCACTTTAAAAAGAATTGAAAGTAACAAATGAATAAACTGAAAGAATAATATTAATAATAATAATAATAATGGTAGACGTGCAAAGGGGATTAGCAGAGAGGCAATCCTTAAACATCACGCTACTCCCAGCATGCTTCACTGCAGGGGCGGTGCGCTGTCATGAGCTGGTTTTGTGTAGATAACTGACTACTGAATCGTGTAGGATTAAAGACGGCGGTGTAAAGACGGGGGGGAGAAACAGAACTGAGGCAACAGAACAGACAGAACGCTAATGCTAACTAGGATGATGTGGACTGCTCAAGGTTCATTAGAGCACTCAGAGAAGATGAGGGTTTGCGAGAGGGAGAACGAGAGGAAGAGAGCGCCAGAGCCGGATATCAGCCTGATTGTAATTAGCGGCGTACAATCACAGTCATCCGACCGCTGGCCACCGTAATCATCCACGCCGCCGCTGCGCTGCCATTATTTTACAACATCCAATTAGATCTTGCGTGGAAACACAAGCTCGCCACGACTACGTGCAACGAAAGCGCGCACACAGAGCACCGACCAAAGCCCGAGGTGTGAAACTTTCTGATTGAAATGATTTTTTTCCACCTAAAACCCTTTCACAAGCGGTAACCTGCGCTCATCACTAATGGCTAGCTGGAGAGGTCGATGAGATACGGGTGTGCCGTGGCACTTCAGCTTCGCTCCGTGTCCAGCGAGTGGGAAATGACTCACTCGTCCTGCCCCTGCTAACGAGTAGCGCTCGTCCGCTCAGGAGAAAATGAAGCTATCACTTCCCGCCATCACTCCGCGCCCTGATCGGGGAGCTACTGCAGGCCGAGAGATACAATGTGTATGGAATTTCAATAGGTAGATCTCCGGGTGGGCCGTGTTCCTCTCAAGACAAAGCTCACACCAGTTCTGATGCCTTCATTTTCTCTTCCAGTCCGGCAAAGTCTAGTTTCTGTAATGAAGAAGTTGTGCGGCGCTCTAAAGCTGCCTCGTTTATAATCATAATACGTACATGGGCGAAGTCTGATGAGACCCGCCGTTAGCTTAAATACGGCTGAATTGCTTCAAAGTTATAGTTTGAGATTTGATTAGCACTAGCTGTGGACGCTTTACCGGATGCACCAGTGATCTGTGCTACACAATTCCAAGCCTTTTCTCACCCCTTGTCTTTGTAATATCTTTAGATGCCTGGAACGCGAAGGCGTATAAGGATGGAAAGGGTAAGATGAGACCAGTACTACAGAGAAAATGAAAAGCGTATTTATCGCTCGCTCGCTCCTGTGAACGTTAGAATCATTCGAAAAGGCATTAACTGGCAGGCAGCCGGAGCTCTTATTTACTCCACGCTGTTGAGCTTCTGTTAAAAGCGCGCTGCGTTTGAATGAAACCGATTGAGTCTCGCTTGTGTGGTCACTTTTTTGCACGGTTCTGAGTTTTTCTTTTTCCTTCTCTCTTTTTCTATAACAGCCAGAACAAAGAGCCGAGAGCCGCGGCTCCACTCGAACACTCGACAAAAACCCCTCGGAGCGTGATCGTCCTCGAGTCATAACAGATGTTATACGTGTTATTTTTCTTCTCATCACCTCCCTCCGTCACACCCACTCCTCACATATGTTCCGTTTGTGTAGGTTACTCGCAGATTGTTAAGAAATGAAAATAAATCGTGTTGCTATTCACAGAATCCGAGGTGGAGATTTGAGGTGTCGGTAGACTGCAGTCTCCTCGTTCTCTCTCGTTCTTATTTAGGAGCTGCAAAGTTGGGGAAAAAAAATGAATCAGATCTGTAAAGTGTGCTTCAGAAAACAGGTGTAAAATGTAACGCTTGAAGTATCATCAGTGCTGCCAGGTGTGCGATTTCCTTACAGAACTGCTCTGTGCTCACCGTCATTTCTTTTAAAATTCTCAACAATTTCATCACATGATCTGAGATGAACTAATGATTTTTTCAAGGTTGCGTTTTTATGATACGACTGTGTTTTCCATTTAAATTTCAAAGTAGCATATCCTTTCCTCCCGTGGGCCGACTGCAAAGCCTATACTGTATGTTACCTCAAGCTCGGCCAAATACCCCTGTGAAAAACCCATTAAAATTCATTCAGACTAACAAAAATTCCCCCAGAATTGTACTATTTAGTAGGTTTAGTGTATTTAGCCATAGCTTTAGTATCTATTAGAACATACTATTTAGTAGTTTAGTGTATGTTGGGATTTAGCTGTGGATTTAGTATACAGTATATTACAGCAGACTAATTAGTAGTTTATTGCACAGAATGGGATTTAGCCACGGATTTA
>JAAGKR010013553.1:0-13717 GCA_011419295.1 Clarias macrocephalus
AAAAACATGTGCGGCTCTATTTCTGGTTAAACCCAGAGTGCTGGAGAAGGAGCCGGAGTCCTGAAAATAGTCTGAGGGGGCAGAAAATTAGGAGAAGTTAGCACAGCCTGACCATGATAGCAAGCCTGTTTAGTCTGGGACCTGTGTGTGTGTGTGTGTGTGTGTGTGTGTGTGTGTGTGTGTGTGTGTCTGTGTGTCTGTGTGTCTGTGTGTCTGTGTGTCTGTGTGTGTCTGTCTACATCAGAGAGAGAGATTGTGGGACTGAGGGTGCACCAGTGTCGGGGGGGTGCGTCCGTGTCCCGAGGGCGCTTCTGTGTCCCATAGAGTGTCCGAGTCCCGACGCGCGCCCGAGGGCGGGTCCGAGTCCCGAAGCGCGCCCGGGGCCCGAAGCGCGTCCGGATGTGTCCAAAAGTGTGTCTGAGGGTGTGGATGAGAGCGTGTTTCCAAGTGTTTGTGTCTGTCATAGTGAGTGTGTGTGCGTGCGCACGCGTTTGACTGTGTATGCGCGTCATCCCATTTCTCGCTCACACATAACGGCAGCATCATCTGTATTCCTCTCTAATGCTTTATTGAGGACTAATAGCTGTACGTTACAGTCTGTTTCGATCTGCCTAAATTCCACCAAAAACACCTGCTGGATGCTTCTGTGCTAAACAGATGCTGTAAAGTCTGAACGAAACAGATTTCATCTGACAGCTTTAATAGTAATAATAACACCAGAAGACTGGTACGTTGAAAGAAAACACTTGCGAGCTTGAACGACCGTATTCTCCTCCTGCATGTTTACACTCTGGTTTATGTCAAAGCTACAGGATGTACACTTCCAGTCAGACGTTTGGGCTTACTTTGAAAATCTCTTGGTCTTGTAATGAAAGTGGCCTCCTTTAGGCGAGTCGAGTATCTAAAGCGTTCATTGTGACAAATTTGCATGAAACTGAAGATTTCATACAGTGGTGTGTATTAGACTTTTCAAAGAAGAGCAGAAACCAGGTTAGAATAAGAAGGACTGTAAGGGGCTCCTAAGTAAAAGACCACAACAAAAAACATTTGTGAGATGCAGAAAAAATATTAACAGATGCCGGAGGGAGCGCTTGACGTCAGCATGGTGGAGGAAACCCGATGGTCTGGGGGTGCTTTTGGTGGTGCTAAAGTGGTAGACACGATAACACAGATGGCCATCACCTGTTTTTGCTGTGAACAGCGCGTAGTTAGAGCCAATTTCCTCCTACAACAGGACAAACCATGCATGGACTATTTAGGGACGATGTCGTCTGCGCAGTCACCATCTCTCTGTGGGAGCAGCGTTGTCCGTTACGGCTTGTTTCCGAAAAGTTGTCAGTAGTGTACGAGTGAGTGTGAGCCTGTCTCCTGTGATGCACTGGAATAAATCCCATCTAGGGTGTATCCCACCTCAGTTCCCAAGGCCTTTAGGATAGGCTCCAGGCTTTCCGTGACCCTGTACAGGATAAGTGGTATAGGGGACGAGTGATTTACAATAACATGATTAACTCTTGAATTCCAGGTGGTGCTAAATGGAAAGCTAGTGCACTATGTAGGGTGCAACAGTCCATTACATTACGTTGCATTACATGTATGGCATTTAGCAGACGCCCCCTTATCCAGAGTGACTGAGATTATTTTTTTTTATCTTATTATACATCCGAGCAGTTAAAGGCAATGCTGAAAACTGGCCGAAGTTTGTACAGTGGCAACTTGGTGGTGCTAGGGTTTGAATCTGGGCGCTACCCAATCCTTTGTTTCACACACCAAGTAGTGAAGGACTTGTTCAAGGGGATTTGGGATTCACATCTTACATTATTCCATACTCCATGTTTAATGTCTATACTTTTATATTTTATGTTTATACCTTACAGTTCACATTTTCATTTTGTACATTCCGTTCCTGTGTAATTGATATATTTCCTTTTTATTTCTGTTTTATTTCATTGCACATTCTTTTAGTTTAGTTGTACTCTGTAGTGCAGTATTGTGAAATCGTTCCCTGTCAGATCACAGACAGTCGTGTAAGTATTTCATTGCCACGTCGTCTAAGTATTCCACTTTCCTGTACGTGACGATTAATATTTGAATATGAGCGTTTTGGAGGCATTTACTAAGGACAGAAAGTCTTGTTTACGATGGCAATGTTATCAGATGTGTTTTTATGCCGAAAGTGCTTCCGTTACTGGTTTTGAGTGTGTGTTTTGGCCCTGGCGTCCGGTAAGTAATGTCCCTTTTGGAAAATGGCGGACAAGCTGTCCAGACGCCAGGCGCAAAACAATAAGAATTCTTATTTTAACCAAAAATCCTTATTTCCAAGCTTGTCAATGTCTTGATTAGATTATTCAATGATTCTGTTGATTATTAATGAATGGAGTGACTCCTAACCACTTCAGATTTATTTTAAACAGATTGCGTATTCACTAAAGGAAATGCATGAGCCCTCTTTATTTTCGTTTCTCTCACAGACGCCGGTGCTGTTGACGCCGAGTCCCCTCCCGTCCACCATCCACTTCTGGAGCACGCTGAGTCCCATCGCCCCACGCAGTCCTGCCAAGCTCTCCTTCCAGGTGAGAATTCCCCTCCTGTCTTCCGCTTTCACACTTCTTCCAGCTTCGCAGCACGGCCACATCGAACCATCTGCTGCCTCACAGCTTCCTGCCTTGTTACAGAGATGAAGATCTGCGTGAAGCACTGCACCAGGCACAGCCAGCCTGCAGACCAGGACACACCAATATCAATTTCTCCTGTTTCAGGCGTGTGAAAATATCTGTTTTTAAAACAGGTATTTCATTAGCTCTGCCTCAGCGTCAGTATTATTTTTCTTCTACAGGCTTAATACTAAAGCTCGAGTGTTAGTGTAATCCTCAAACGGTTTAGTTTTGCACTGGAAAGGTTTTTTTTTTATTTTTTAGAAAAGCACACTGCTCCCTCTGCTGGCTGAAAATGGTATTGTGAACAAGTCAAAATGCACATGATGCTGCCCTGAACCAGGGATTTCTTTGATCTTCACTTTTTTTTTCTGCTTGAACCTGTGCTGTGGAAGAGCATTCAAAAAAATAAAATAAATAAATACAAAGCCACTTACCAAAAGGGAATAAAAAAATGGTTGACAGTAACAAGTTTTTGAAATCTTTATGAAGAAAGTTGAAAGCTACAAAGAGAATACTTTAAAAAAATAATAATAATAATAATAATAAGGACCACCCACAGCAGTCATTTGCATTTCATTTCCAACATGAAGGGATTAAAAGTTGTTTTCAAAGGGTCTTTTTGTTCCAAAGACTTTTTTTTTTGTCTTTCTTTGTATCCTAAATAATAAAATAGTTTATTTATTCCTATACTTATACCACAGCGCAGTAGAATTCTCAAATCCGATTGGTCCGAACATTCAGGGTGTTATTGTATAACTGGACAACACGGATAGTAACAAAAAACATGTGCGGCGTTCAGAGAGTAAGAACTCCCTTTATTTCACAATATAGTCCCCTGCTCCTTTAATGCGACCAATTAGGTTTTACTGCAGCTAAGAGTCTCATCATCATAGTGTCCCTGGTTTTACGTCAACATTTCAGCAAAAGTCCCGGTTTGACCTGAACGCCCCTCTCGTATTTATGTTAATATGCTTATTTTAAAATATCAATTCTTCTATACACACGGTTCTGTAAATGTGGACGCTTTTAAGATAAGATGACATTTTTTCAAGACATTTAATTAACCTTCCTGGGAGAAGTCTTGTGAGCGAGCTCTCTGTAACCGTCACATGAACCGGGGCGAAAGTTTCCTAGCACAGGAAGCTCTTCATGACAGTGGAGTTTACACTTTGCAGTTTCTCAGTAAGATGGCGAGGTGAGATTTTTGCAAGTAAGAGATACAGGCGAGGAAACACCTAACATCAGCTAAATATAAAATGCAAGTGAGAACAGGACCTGGCTTACCTCACAGATGTTCTGCAGCATTAAATCCAATTATACATCACTGATATGCATGACACATAGTCTGTTAATAAATATTTTGCGGTGGTATAAGTAAAGTAACCAGCTCCAAGCCGTGCAGGTCTAGGAAATTAATGCATAGATATTTTTTTTTACATAACATGTATTCCAAGTTCAGTTTTTAATTTCTTTCTCAGGTAATACACTCCCACACATGTAAACTCCATGCACACACCCGACACGGGATTCGAACCCGGGACCCAGAGGTGCAAGGCGACACCGTGCCGACTTTACAAATAAACTTTACAAGTTTACTCTTTCTCAATCACTTCCATGTTCTACTTAATACTGCTTGGTTATTTCCAGTATGTATATATATTAAGATACATTGATATGGTGATATGTTTTATGGTTAACATGAAGACAAACCTAAAAGACTATTCATACAGATAAACATTCTAGCATAGGTCAGTCCCATTTTAGTTTTTTTATTATTATCAATTCCGGTGCAACATTGGCGACATTCTACACCGGATGTCTGCAGGAACTCCAACCTGAACATGACAGATTTTCACCGGATTTGTAGGACGACCAAAGTCCAAACAAGAAAACTTGAGAAAGGATTTAAATTCTACGCAGCATCATGTATCCAAAACTACGAAGATAAGAAAACCGCTAACACTATTGTCTCACTGACTGACTATTCCTTACTTAGCTGACATCAAATGCTAGTTACTTTTCAATGTAGGTAACATTATGTGCTTCATTCCGGTGTTCATGTTCTACAACATGTTAAAATGTTTTCTCAACCGTACACCAGTCTTAGCTACCACTGCCATTTTGTTAGTTAAACATCATTTCAGTTTAATTCAGTTTTGTTTATATGGTGCTTTTAACACTGATCAGCAGCTTTTTGATTGTGGAATTAAAAAAAAAAAAAAAGTGGAAAAGACTTTGAAAAATTTGAGGAAATGTGTACAAATCTCAACTATCAGATTGTCCCCGGTGAGCGAGACGAGGGCGACGGTGGTAAGAAAAAACTCCCCGAGATGGCAGTAGGAAGAAACCTTAAGAGGCTCCAGAGTCCCATTTTCATTTCAGTGATATCAGATAGCAGGATTGATCTGCAGTTATACCGTGTGCTGGAAGGCTGGACGTTCAGTACAACAGGAGAGGAGTTTTAGTTTCAGTCCTGAACTATTGAGCGACTGCAGTCACAAGACAACAGCTTGTCTGCATCAGCCGAGTTCAAGACCATTGTCATGGGCAGGTGGGACTGTCTCCAGTCACCACATACATCCCGATCAGACCACACAGGGATAGATAGAGAGAGAGAGAGAGAGATTTGGATGATGCGGAACAAAGTGGGTAACATGAAGCAGCATTTGGAGTGTTTTTGAGAATGCATTTTTTTATATAATCTAATTGTGAAAGAGCTACAAAGAGCTACTTAGCTATTTGATGTAAGCAACTAGAAATGGCTGAAGTACCTCACACTGCCTAGTGCATGTAGCGCCTTCTCAAATCAAATCGCAGAATGTTTCCCTTCTGGACGTATACACTCACCGAAGACTTTTTATTAGAAACTACTCGTTTATGTAATTGTGCAATTATCTAATTAAGCCAGTCGTTCGCCCGCACTGCAGCAGACGAAATCATGCACAGACGGGCCAGCGGGTTCAAGTGATGTTCAGGAAAGATGAGCAAGTATTTCTGTAACTGCTGATCTCCTGCGATTTTCACCCACAACCATCTTTAGAGCGCTGGTGCAATAAAGAAAGTCGGTGTGAGGCAGTTCTTCAGACAGCAATAATCGCCTTGTTTATTAGAGCTCAACGGAGAACGAGCAGACTGGCTGGAGCTTACAGAACGGCTACAGTAATTCAGTAAACCTCTCTGGACACCGGTGCTGTGCAGAAAAGCATCACAGCATCTTGGTCGAAACTTGAAGCAGAGTTGGCCAACAACAGCAGAAAACCTCGTCAGCGAAGAAACGAAAGCTGCTGCTGCAATGAGACCAAACTGGGAAAGAGAAAGAATAACCTGGTCTTATTTCTGTTAATGCACACAGAGGAGAGGGGAGGAATTTGGCACAAACAACATGAATCCATGGACCCAAGGGTGGAGGTGGTGTAATGGTGTGAAGGGTGTTTATTTTTTTATTATTTTATCTTATTATGTCCATTAATACCAAATACCAATCTACTAAAGGCCTGTTGGAGTATTCTTGCTGATCGTGTGCGTCCCTTCATGACTGCAATTTACCCCCCAGCATCATAATCCACACAAAGCGAAAGTCTCAAATCGGTTTCATGAACATGACGATGAGTTCAGTCTTCTATAGTGCTCTCCAGTCACTGAATGTGAATCAAATCCAACACTTTTACTGTAGATGTAATGAAAAATCCGCACCAGAGTCTCAAAGGAATGTTTCTGACATTTTGTTGTAATCTGTGTCATGAAGAACTTTGAACAAAGGGACAGTCCTAACAATATAAGACATCTTTGTTCAGATTACCGAGCTAGTTCCCAAGTAAAGTCAACAAAAATTGAGCAGATAGCGAAGACAAAATAAATAAATAAATAATAAATCAATGCTGGATCAACAAATGAAACAGATTGGGATCGGATTTGAAAAGGATTTGTTTTTCGAACTGTGAGTGCAGTTAGGATGGCTTTTTGATTTTAGTTATACTGTATTATACAGTATTTATCCATCACACAATCTGTTCATGTTGTTGCTCCAGCACGCGCCTGATCGCTTCACACTTTAATTTGTCTTTCTTCCCATAACAGTTCCCTTCTAACGGGAGTAATCAGATCCACATCCCGGCGCTCAGCGTGGACGGACTGTCTACTCCCGTCGTCCTGTCCCCGGGCCCTCAGAAACCGTAGACGTCCCATATCCTCGCAGGCCCTCGACGAGACGGGGGAGGGGGGGGTCACCCAGCCAGCAATCTACACAACGAGTCCTGGAATCCTCCGGAGCAGGATGAGATTCCACCTTCAGGCTGGCTGAAACCGGAACGTCTATCTTTCAGACTAAAAGGTGCCATTTTATAGACCGGTTTTCATGATCTCTTCTTTCACATCCTTACCGTTCTGTACATTTATTTATTTTTCTTTTGGAAGTCTCATCAGTGAAGATATTTTGGTGCATATTTTAGTTTCATTTTCAAGGAATTTTCGGGAGGATGCACCTTTTTCAAGGTCTTTCCTTACCCCTTCTGAGATGAAGCATCGAGAAGCAGACTTCGGTTCTTCATTTCTTATTTTGTTTCCAAGGACGTAATGCTGAAATATATCAAACAACAACCAGATGGCAGTAAAGACATACTTCTTTGGTTTGATTTGGGGTTTTTTTTTGTTTGTTTGTTTGTTTTTTTCAATTCTGAACTAGCAAAGCATGGCTGTTTTTTTTTTTTCCTTTGCTTTGTTTTTAAGATTAAAATCAAACACACATTTTAAAAAAAAAGTGGATTTTCGTCTTGACTGATTACACAGACTTTATTTTGATAAAGAGGCATTTAATTCTCATGGAATGAAAAGGCCATCTGTAGGAATTCTAGAAGCGGAAACGAGAAACGGGAAGACGACGCACGGTCCGCCGAATTATCAACTCCTAGTCATGACGCAGAATGTATTGATGTTCCTTATTGCTGCGGTGTCGTTTCTTTTCTCTCATCGTTTACTCCCATTCCAGTTTGACTGGTGTGTGTGTGTGTGTGTGTGTGTCTGTGTGTGTGTGTCTGTGTGTGTGTGTCTGTGTGTGTGTGTTTTTTTGGTTTGCCTTGTTTTGTCTCGTTAGCCATGTTGTGTGGAAACATGTTGTGTCTTCATGTCTGATACCCCTTTCAGTTGTTGGTTTTAAACGACAAAAAAAAAATGCCAGAGGAGACCAAAGACCAGCAATTTGTACTGAATTTAACAAGCATCTCTTTATGTGCTGCACATCTCCATCGTCTCTCGATCTCTATCTTTTCCTCTCTTTCCTCCCTTGCTTTGTCTTTTTCTAAATTAATCACATAAAAAGGGCTACAGGATTCATCACACTACCAAACTCTCTTCGTTTATCCTCAATGACTGGAGTTACACAATAACTGACAATGATTTACTTTATGATTCTACAAAAATATCATTATCTATATTTTCTCTTCTTGCGTCAGCTGAGATTGTGTGTGTGGGGGGAGAGTTGGGGTCACTCCAGGTTTTTTTTTTTTTCCAAAACTCATTGGGGAAAAGTTTTGTATTTTTAAAAAACGAGAAAACGTCATTCTCACCTCCAAGCTGTGAACTGTTATTTTTCTTTTTTCAGCATGAAAGAGGAGACAGACAAGTAAGTGTGATGCCACATTGTTTTTCTTTTTTTTTTCTTTTTTTTTCACACTGACATTCCATATTTCTTGCAGCTCAGTGGAAAAGCTGTCTTACGTTCCATGTTTAAGCAGAAATGTGATCAGACAATTATACCATATGTGCATTGTACAAATATATAGTTAGTAAAAAAACATTTTTTTGTTTTGTTTTGTTTTCCGGACTGTAAGACAAAAATAATGGTGCTAAGTGTATGCGCAGCTATTCTTCTGATATATGCTACTAATATTGAAGAATATCAGATATGAGAAATGAGAAATGTGGCTCGACCCCAAGTGGAGTAACTCTTACTTTTCCTTAAGAGCATTTTGTCGCAGCAGTTATCTTGAAAAAAAAAAAACCTTTTTATTAAATTTAACAGAGGACAAAAAGTCCAATTACGCACGCACACACACAAGAGGGAGAAAGAAAATGGATCTTTACCGTGATCATGTGACGCTCGGCGTCAAAACAAGAAGCGCATGTGTGATGCATGATACTCAGTACTCGTAATCCAAGACTTGCTCGTTTTTCAAGACAAACTTTATTAAAAATCTTTGCTCGTCTTGCGCAAACTGCGTTACTCGCAATCCGAGGTTTCACTGTATTTCTCTTCTCAGCGTCTATTTTTAGATTTATAAAAAGAAGCGCGGATGATATGAAAAAACACAAGTTACCTTCAGACTCCTCTGTTTTGTTGACTTTCCCATGATGGAAAACCACAACGATTTTATATATATTGAAGATTGTATATTTTACATATATTTTGTATTAACCTCACCTAGCTATTACACAGATTATGTATAGGTCCCTTTGGAAGGAAGAGCTGTTACTGCAGAAATAATAACAGTTTAACAATAACAGTTTATAGCAAGCTGAAGCAGAGCGGCTGAATATTAAACACCTTGTGGCCAATCAGATTTACTACGACACACCGTTAGATTTACGAATCATGTATAAATCTGTTGATAGTCTCACTGCCATATCGAAACTCGATTCACTAAAGCGTGTCACTGCTGTGTGTTTTAAGGAGCGTCAACCAAGCAGAAAGCTGAGTGGGAGAAAGATTAAAGTTGTGAGTTTAATGTAATGTAATGTACTAATAAAACTAACAGAAAATTAACTGGCAACAAGTCAGAGAAATGAGAAGGAATTCATGACGAATAAATGAAACATAGTTCAAATTGAGTATTATTTTTTTAGATTGAGCGTTAAAATCATCACAGATTTATTTATATACATATTTTTTTTTAGTTATTATTTTTTCATTTTACTTTTATTTAACCATTGCGACACAATTTATTTATTTTTTTACTTGTAAATGAACATTAATAGAAAAAAAACTGATTTGCGATTCTTTTGTGTGGCAATTCATATATCACCACACAGATGTGATTAAAAAATTTGTTTGCATTTGAGATGTTGCACAGCATCCCATGTGTTAGGAGCTAATTATTTGCTAAATTTGTTTAGAATTCTAACAAAATCGACAAAAATTAAATAGCAAATCGGGATTCAATATTTAAAATACGAAAGACTGAGTAATAAAACTGAGAAATTTTTTTTTTTAAAAAGCTCAGAACAGATCACAGAGATGCGAGACAAAGGTAAAGCCAAAGCAGTCCTCTTTTATACACAAACTCATTAGACTCAAATGGATTCAGGTCACTCTTTAGTGAAGGAAGAGATATGACTAGTGCAAGGCTCATGGAAGTCTTGAAATACTGTACACATCAACATAAAAGTCCAAACACACACGCAGAGCGCCCTCCAGGGGTTAGAATAATCCTGTATGTCCTAATGTGCTAATGCAGAAAATAGTGTTAGCTTAAAAAAAAAAAAAAAAAAAAACATTTGTAGTTTGTATACAAGTTGGAAATTGTTTTTAAGAAAATGTATAGAGCTTTTATATCGGTACATATTGGATCATGTTGCAGAATTCTGCAGAAGTTGTAAAATTTAATGGCACTTATTTCCTGTGAAAACAGGAATATAGTATTTGACAAAAAGCATTCTAGATGTCAAACTAGAACGTAACTGAGGTCATAAATTAACTTGTTTTTTTTCCCCTAATAGAAAGAAAGCACAGACTGTTAAGCTAAAATGTGACGAATTCCTTTTTTCACAGTATTTTCAAGGGAGTGTCTTACAGTACGGAAAATATATCTATAATTTATATATATATATATATAAACCTCTTTTTGCAAATTATTTTTGTAAAGTGCAAAGAGGTTACACAACTGAAGCACAGTATTTACAAAAAACACAAACTCAATTTCTTGTTTAAATGCCATTCAGAAACGCCAGTCACGAGATTCATATTAAAACTTTTTTTTTTTTTATTAAATAATCAGCCTTTTAAGTATCTCGCCCAAGCTGTGTTGCGTTACTGATGATGTATTAATTATTATTATCTGAGAAAGTTTAACGTTGTTGTTATGATTTTCTGCCTCTGTATCGAATACATTTGTAAGCATTTTGGGGAAATCGGTGTAATCCGACTTTTCACAGGGTCATATCTGAGGTTTGAGTAAATTAACACGCTCTTTATTGAGGAGCCTTGTATAAAACCAAGAACTTTTTTGGAACTTGTTTCCCCCCACTTTGTTTCACATTGTGTGTTTTGTCGTTTTCTTTTACAATTTCGTATTATGTCTTTGTAAATGAATAGTTAGCGATTCTGACTGTTTGAATAAGGTATTAGAGGCACTGCTGTTGATTTTGACCTCCTCTGGAACATCTGTGTTTTTTTCTGTTTGTGCTTTATGGGTTAGAAATGTCGAAACACAACACACCTCACTAGCAGATTCGTAGAGAAGCAATGTCTCGGGTGCGGGTTGGCATTACGTCATAAACGCGTACACGTCCGGATTAGACGGTTTGGAGCGGGATGTAACACTGACTGGATGGAAATTTGAGTTGTTTTTGAGTTGGGGTTGATTTTTTTTTTTTGCACTGTTTTATTTTATTATTAACCGTAACAAGGAAGCGCTTCGCTTTTGATCTTTATTTTTGAAAATCCTAATCAGTACTGTTACACTGCATACACTGATACCTTTACCAGACTCTTAATGATGAGGACAATTGATCAAAGCCATCTCTCACACACTTTTTTTTTTTCCCTCCACTTTGTTCAACTAATAGAATCGCAATATTTGATTTGCCACTGTGATCATTACTGTTTTTCTCTCCTGATGGATGTTGATTGATGCATTTAATATTTTCAGAAGGACAGACTGAACACAGGACGTGCAGTACATTTACAGAAGTCACACTTTACAGAATTAAAGGCGGTGACTCACAGGAAGAGAAACTGGACTAATGATGATGATGATGATGATGATGTGTTTCTACACATCTTTCTGTAAAGTACTGCATTTGTTTTGTTTGTTTTTTATCCCGTTTAAGCTTTTTACACTCGACTACTCTCCAAAGAGTTTTTGCTATCAGTAGACATGCACCCCATTAACACCGATCGATACACCGACAACATGCTGCGTACTCAATACTCCAAAATTAGCCTTCTCATCGTCAGCTTTGGTGTAGAGAAGAAAAGCCATACTTCTTATCATTGTGGTGTAAATCAGAGTGATTTGCTTAGTATATTTATCCTGTTTTTTTTTGTTTTTTTTTATCTATAAAATCTGTTCGGCTCTTACACGTCAGATCGACAAATCGATTGACAAATTTCTTATGCATGATTTCGCTTCTGATTGCAACTTTTCTCGAAAGTAGAAAGAGTTTTTCAGAAGGCAATAGAAGCACATGGGTTTTGTATGGTTTTGGCCTAATTATCATACTTCATGTTGGCTGGAGCTAGTTTCTACAAAACAATTAAAGAAAATGTTACTAGAGCTGTCCACGACTAACTGTAAATTTAAACTACAGCTTTGTAAATGCTAAGGTTGACTGCTCTTGCTTGTGTTAAACCAGCTGCCTTTGTATGTCTCCTCACAAGGTCTGCATTTCTCAAGATTTCAGTTCCGACCCTAATCATTTACACCTGATCCAACGAATCAACCAATCAATCAATCAGTCATTCATTTATATAGCACTTCAAGTTCATCAAAGCAAGTTTACATGACAAATAAAGAAGACAAACATTAAGAAAAGGAAAAATATGAAGTAAACACAAGCTAAGATAAAAATAAATCAGATTCACCGGTGGATTAATCAAGCTCAACAGACTGAGTTTACCCAGCTGTTCAAGTAGTTCACACATCATCCAGCTGACGGAGCTGATCAAGCATAGTCCAGTTGTTCGAGCTGATCAGAAAGAGTCCAGCTGTTCAAAGTGATTAAGGAGAGTCCAGCTGACTGAGATGATCAAGCCTTCTTGAGCTGATGAAGTAGCATCCAGCTGATTGGATTTTGCCAGGCTGACCACGCTTCACTCGTCTATTTGAGCTGGTAAAGGTTTGTCCATGTGGTCGAACTGCTCAGATATCTCACGGTTGCTCAGTTCTAAGGAACTGCTTTTAGCTGATGAAGCTGGCCAGACTTGGTTCAGGCTGCTAAAACGTAGTCCAGCTGTGCGAGCTGATCACATTTTGTCCTGCTGATTGATCCGGGCAAGCGTCGCCCAGCTGATCAGACGTCCTCCAGCCGAGTAAACTGATCCAACTTACCTCATCTGATCGATTTTGTCCAGGTGTTCAAGCTGCTCAGACATCATCCATCCCGTGGAGCAGATGGAGCTTCTTTTGCGTGTGAAAGAATTAGGTTGTTCAGTTCCAGCTTCTCTAGCTGTACAAAATTGAGGCAAATCCGGAAGCTGAACCAATGACCACACGCAGTGAGCGTAGTTGTCTGAATTTGGAAGTGGCTTTGGTTAAAAGAAACACCAAATGCGGGACACGCTTGAGACTGACGATGCATCAGGTGGGGATGAATTAGGGTTGGAGCTCAAGTCTTCAGTGCAGATTTTTCTCCGTGAACAAGGTCAGAGATCCTGTAGCTAAAAACCGAATGCAATCAATGCTGTATATCTTGAAGCTATGATGACTGTTTATGTACTTATTGTTGTACCCTTTGAGCACCACGTACCACGTTAAACGGAACCAGGCCTTACTATTGAATGTCGTATAAAGAAAAAGAAAACAAATACTGGATCTTTACTGAATAATATCATGATGAAACATCAATCCAGCACTTTACCTTTATTAGGTTCAAGTTTCACGATTATATCAGTTATATCAGTTATTGCTTTTTTTTTTTTTTTTTTTCCTTCAAATGAATTTTGTAATCTGATTGTATGGTTTGAATTGTACATCTTTTAAAGGAAAAAAAAAGAATGTTAATCTATTACAGGATAAGTTTTTGTCCCCCCCCCCCCCCCCCATTTGTTATATATTTTTTCTTTTTCCTGAACCAAAATTGTGCAGAAATTGTACTTGTGCAAGTTTTAATTGTGCAAAGTTGTTACCAGC
>JAAGKR010013554.1:0-13710 GCA_011419295.1 Clarias macrocephalus
GTGAAAAAACACATCATACATGGCACAATCGTTCCATCCACAAGAAGCTGCCAGGGTGCGGAACTCAATGGCATATTCATACGCTGAACGTGTTCCTTGGCGGAGTCTCAACATCTGCCCCGCCGCCTCTCGGCCTGAGAGTGAGCGGTCAAAGACTCTTCTCATCTCCTTTGTGAACGCTTGATAATTGGTGCAACGGGGATCATCGGCGTCCCAAAGCGCCGTTCCCCACTCACGGGCCCTTCCAGAGAGGAGGGTGATGACGTATGCGATCTTGGACCGTTCTGTGGGGAATGTTGAGGCTTGGAGCTCAAGAGACAATGAGCATTGGGAAAGGAAAGATCGGCAGGTGCCAGGTTCTCCGCTGTAGGACTGAGGGGGTGAAGGCTGCAGCGCGCGCGCTGAATCCGGCGTGCAGTTTGGGAGAGAGTCGGAGACAAAAACGAAAGCAGTGGGTCAAAGCCGGGTTATCAATCAGCGTAACGAACAATTCCGAGTCGTGAAGCTGAGGACGTAATCAGAGGGAAAAAAAGGTCAACAACGTAGAAGGCAACAGTTATAATTAGCAGATACAATGACACAAAAGATACACTAGACACTGGGCTTGGAGCACGAAATAATTCGGCACCGGACGATTGTTCCTGGGCGAATTATATAGAGTGAAAACTAATGAATGAAATACGGAGCAGGTGTGCTCATGCCTGTGAATGAAGCGGCAAAACGGAAGCAGTGGAACGGAATGTGGAGAGGGGCTGCAGGTGATCATGACACGGCTCGAGCAGAGGGCTTGACTTGGCGTAGCGTTACATAAACGACCCATCACTATTTCTGAGTTCCTTCTTGTTTTGTCTCTCCATGTTGTTTTGTGTTTGTGGCGTTGCCAGAGTGGTGTATGTGTTCTTTGGCATGTGTCTTCTCTGCCTGTATGAGGTACTGATGAAATATAAAAACTCCAGTATCTGAAAGCTGTCCAGAGCTGCTTCTTCTTCTTTATTTTTCGTTTTCCAAAGTTTCCTGGCAGACGTCACCCCACACACACACACACACACACACACACACACACACACACACACCTGTTCCTCTCTGCTGTTTATGATCATCAGGTCTGCTCCTTTGTTCCTGCAGTTCTGTCTGCTCTCAGTCCAGCTCTTCTTCTCATTAGACATGAAATAAAGACTGGACCTGAAGCTGAAACACTTCTTGCGTTCTTTGTCTGTGTAGATACATTTGAATTTACATATGAAGATAAAAACATACAGTTTCTGGTCTATTGCTTTTGTATAGACATTGTTTCTTTTTCACTGCATAGGCAATATAAAGTTAGAAAATAATTTTTAATATATGCATGGATTCAACTTTCCTCTCTCCCTCTGTAACTGTCACAGCGCAGAGAGACAGCAGTAAGTAAAGCATTAGATAAATAACTAGTTTAAACATTGTGTGTTCTGTGTACAGCATTTATTTTCTCCTTTTGTTTCTCAGTCCAGATATGAAGAGCACATGGCATTTTTGCAGCACTACATCTTGTACTTATGTATAACTTGATAAGAGGTTATTGTTGTATTTCTCTCTTTAGACTCTGACTGGATGAATAAAAACAGCACACACACTCTAAAGAGACTCTATGTGTGGACAATAATCACTTCTATAGACATTTACATGTTAGACACTGGGTGTGGAAACGGCCGCGGTACGTCTATTATCTCCAGGAGGAAGGTGAGGTTTAGTGATTGGGAATTAATGTTGAGCTGATCAGTAATTAATCAGCTGTTATTACAATACAGACAAAGTTACATATTAGTTCTTCAGGAGAAATGTGAGACTGATTAAGACTCAGTAATTACTGCACAGTTAATAGTCAACTAATTACTAAAGATTACTAATTAGTTAATGAAGGAATGATCTAGTACTTAATGTTAGTAATCAATGTGTTAATGAAAGGAGCTGTTCAATCTTTTTAACTCCTTACACACTTGAATTATGGATCAGGATTGTAAAGTGGCACCAATATTAAGAAGATACTTTCATTCTAACAGCTTTGTGAAATTATATGGAGGGTATGAAATTGTTTTACAGGATGTGATTTAAATCTTGATGCTCCAGTTTTGAGACGTCTCATAGATTTCCACTGAGCACATTTAACTGTTGGGCAGAAAATGTAATACAAAATCTGTCTACTTACACGAATCACAAAATGTCCTCAGGATATCTCTCTCCCTCTGTAACTGGTCTCTCTCTATAGTCAGAGTTTTGTAACTGGTCTCTAACTTTTTTTTCTCTTCAGTCAGGGTGTTGTAACTGGTCTGTAACTGGTCTCTCTCTTTATTCAGGTTGATGTAACTGGTCTGTAACTGGTCCCTCTCTATAGTCAGGTTGTTGTTACTGGTCTGTAATTGGCTGTATTCTGTGTTCAGGGTGTTGTATTTGATCCACAGCACTGTGACGACAGTCACCAGGAGAACACACAGCAGCATCACACACACTGCAGTCACTCTGTAACACCTGCTCCATGCAGTGTCTCCACCTAGGGGTAAATCAAGACAATTACAAATTTTTGTCTCCCCACATATACATCTAGCATTTAGTTTAGTCTTACCAGCCTCGTTAATAGTAAAGCCCTTTAGCAGTGAGCTGAAGAACATCTCAGTAATCTTATCCACCCATCAGTGTGAAACTCCTCCCTGTTCTCCATAAGCCATAATCAGTAAAGTTATTTGTTACAAATGGGGACACGAGGCGGGGTCTTATGGAAAAGTGGTAATTTTATTGAGGATTATGGGGAAGGAAAGGGTTCAAAGGAGGGAGCAAGAGAAAAAAGAGAAGGAAAGAATACACATGCAGGTCTGTGGGCAGTGCCCCACTGGCATGCGGTCACAGCCTGGTGAATGGTGGTGGTGGACGAAATGGCAGAGTGGGCTTGTGTGAACAGCGACTCCGGCAAGCTTACTCCTATAATAGAGTGGAACCTTGGATTGTGAGTAATGCGGTTTGTGAGTGTTTTGCAAGACGAGCAAAGATTTGTGATCTATTTTGACTTGGAAAAACGAACAAGTCTTGGTTCATGAGTACCGAGTATCATGTGTCATGCATGCGCTTCTTGTTTTGATGCCGGACGTCACGTGATCACAACTGAACAAACGGTTTTTCTCTCTCTTGCACTGCGGAATTGTGGGTAAACATCTCCCCTGCTGGGTCTTAGTGCTCGTCTCTCACTGGTATAATCAATATCCATGCTCACGTGTACTGTTTACTATAACACTGTGACCACATGTGTGCACGTAAAACATTTTTATTTTGTGTTTGTATGTGTGTGTGTACAGTGTGTTTATTATAACACCCGTGTGTGCGCATGTGTAAAGCAAAAGAAAGTCTCATTAGAGAGGTTAAATATTAATTTTCTCTATCTGTATCAGCCTGCACTTTGTGTGCGCACACGTCATTGGACATAATGCCCCCCACACGCCTCCTCCTCTCACCTTCACACACACTCTCTGCTACACAGAAACACTGATTTGTCACTATTCATTTCTAAGGTAAAGTGCAGTGTAATTTGTTTTATGTTTACTTTACAGCAGTGATTTCATTAGTGTGTTGCTCATTCGAGTGTCATTAGAGAGATTCCTTGTTAATTTTTTAAACAGTGTTTCTGTTGTGTGTGCACAAGTGTGTAAAACTCAAATAAGAGAGGAGGAAAAATTACTGCTTAAGACAAGAAGAGGGAGAGGGGAGGGGCTCATTCCTCTATTCCGCTTAATTTAACTTCACACTACTTTACTTTTTTTAACGGTGAAGTGCAGGTTAATTTGTTTTATTTTTCTTCATATATTGTTTTAATAATTTTTATATATTTATTTTTTTGGGCTGTGGAATGAATAATTTGAGTTTCTATTTTTTTTATGGGGAAATTCGATTTGGTTTTCGAATGTTTTGATATAGGATCCCGCTTCTGGAACGTATTATGTTAATAATCCAAGGTTCCACTATATATATAAAATTATAGTGTGCAACTTTTTTTTGGCCAGACAGAGTTATGTTATGTATAGCATATTATGTCTTATTCTCATCTAGTGCCATTAAGAATTTAAAATTACTTTCATTCATGTTAATTACCTTACCAGTCAGTCATTTGTCCATATCATAAGGTTGTGCATAAATGAATAAAATATACACAAAAATGTGGTTTTGTAAACTCTTGTACAAGTTTAATCATACATAAAATATTTAGTGTGTTTTCTTATGTGAGAATACAATTCCTAAAAACTAAAATAATAATATGAAGTGCGACTTTATTCTTGGGGTTTCTTCATAATGAATACGAATTGTTAACCGTGACTAAACTGTCAAAATATGTCACAGGCTCGCAGGCATTAAGTATCGAGCAGAAGATTTTGATTTCATAAACTGCGCATTTGTTCGTACAGTGTTTGAGTCACATCACCATTTTGGATGAGACTGATGATTGTAGTGTCATCTGCAAATTTCAGGAGCTTGAGGAGGTGTACAGGTGCAGTTATTTGTGTAGACGGAGAAGAGCAGTGGGGAGAGAATGCATCCCTGGGGGGCAGCTCCAGTCTTGGTGGTGTGCCTGTTAAATTTTTCTAATCTTACTAGCTATTGCCTGTCTGTCAGACAGATGGTGGTACACAGACAGACAGAACTAGGAACAGAGAGCTGGGTTAGTTTAATCTGGAGCAGTGCTGGGATGTATTAAAAGCTGATGTGTAATCTCCAAAAAATACCCTTGCATAAGGCCCTGGTTTGCCCAGATGTTGCAGGATGAAGTGCAGTCTCGTGTTGACTGCATCATCCACAGACCTGTTTACAGTGAGTACAGTGATGTTCTTTAGATAAGCCAACACCAGTCTTTCAAATGACTTTATGACCACAGATGTTGGGGCAACTGGTCAATTGTGTTGATATCTGGTGAACGCAGTAACCAGGTCATTGTAGCAGATTTCAATGCAAGACACTCTACGAGACCACCCATCTCCCATGCTACAGTTAGCAAACTGCTTGCTAAGTTTTGTGAAACTGGTTCAGTGTTGGATTTGCCAAAATGTGGACTCATGAAAACTAATAATAACTCATAATGTCACTAATGAACAAACATCAGTGGCTGTCTTAGCTTCATTCAGCAAGAGCCCACAGCATAGCACTCGCCGCATGTCACTGGAGAGTGGCATTAGTCGACCATACCTTCGGCGGATATTAGCTATTCACAAATGGCTCCCTTACAAACTCCAGCTACTGCAGCATTTCAACGAGGATGACCCAGATCGGCGCACACAATTTGCAGAATGGGCAAATTCTGGACCCTCAGTTCATACAGAAGATTTTGTTCAGTGATGAGGCAAACTTTTATGTGAATGGTGAAGTTAACAAACAAAACCACCGCTATTGGTCTGACACTAACCCAGTTAGTGTCCCTCATAGATCCCTCCAAGACTGTTGGAACAAAAAAAGTGATGGTATGGTGTGGTATATGGGGTATAAAGGGCCATTCTTCATCAATGGAAAGCTCAAGGCCACTGGATATTTGAAACTGCTACATAATGATGTGTTTCCCTCTTTATGCACTAAAGCTGGCACGTTCCCTGAGTTTTTCCAGCAAGATGGTGCACCACCACATTATGGGTGTCAGGTCCGAGCATTCCTAGATGAACAGTTTGCTGAAAAGTGGATTGGTCGTCGTGGGCCAGTTGAATGGCCCCCAAGGTCTCCCAATCTGACCCCCTTAGACTTTATCTTTGGGGTCATCTGAAGGCAATTGTCTATGGTGTGAAGATACGAGATGTGCAGCACCTGAAACTACGGATACTGGAAGCCTGTGCTGGCATTTCTCCTGTGGTGTTGCTATCAGTGTGTGAAGAGTGGAAGAAGAGGGTTGCATTGACAATCCATCAAAATGGGCAGCACATTGAACACATTTTATAAGTGGTCAGAAACTTGTAAATAACTCATGAAAGAATAAAGTTACATTAAAACCAAGCACACCATTGTTTTTCTTGTGAAATTCCCAATAAGTTTGATGTGTCACATGACCCTCTTCCTATTGAAAAAACAAAAGTTGGATCCAAGATGGCCGACTTCCAAATGGCCACCGTGGTCACCACCCATCTTGATAAGTTTGCCCCCTCACATATACTAATGTGCCACAAACAGGACGTTAATATCACCAACCATTCCCATTTTATTAAGATGTATCTATATAAATGGCCCACCCTGTATATATACTGTGTGTGTGTGTGTGTGTGTGTGTGTGTGTGTGTGTGTGTGTGTGTGTGTGTGTGTGTGTGAGTGAGAGAGAGAGAGAGAGAGAGAGAGAGAGAGAGAGAGAGAGAGAGAGAGAGTGCAGCGCACTTGTGTACTGGGAGCTCAGAGCCAAATACAATGAAAAAAGGAACAATTAAGATTTGTTTTCTGTTCTCTCTCTGTGTTCCCTCTAACAGTGTTTACATTCTCACAGATATCCAGCATCATCTCCACTCATTGTAATAAAACACTGCATTACCTGTGTGTTGTGCTTCTGGCCGTGTCTCAGTGTCAGCGTCTTCCTCCTCTGTGTCAGAATTGTGACCTTCAACATTGTCTGCAATCTTGTAGATGACCTTCACCATCTCATCCTGCTCAGAAGAGCACCAGAACATCTTTAATCTATAAAAGTCTCACTAAAACATGAAATGTCTGTGTCTCTGTGTGGACGTGACTGACAGGCTGAGACTCTGTATAGGGAATTAAATGTGCTGCTGTCAGTAAGTTAGAGGAAGTTACACATCAGAGGAGGAGCATCAGTGGTTTCTTGTGTTCAAAGTGTGAAGACATTTGAACAGCACAACTCACTCATATTCCAGATGGGATTGTTAAACTACAACAGTTATATAAATACCAAAGTAATGTTATAATTACACCATACAGTATACTTGGATATACTAATCTTATAGACCAATGCATTATATTTTGTTCTATATAATGACTTTCCGCAGATCTTTTGCCTGATGCCATTAAGATAGACGCAAGTTCCACTGATCTAAGATCAGAATTAACCACCGCTCTCTTTCACATGTCAGTACGTCAAAAAAAAAAAAAAAAAAAAAAAAAAAAACCTCACAGCAACAACCACATACACACACACCCTTTCACACTCTCTTAACAGGCATGCAAAGAGGGCAGGACTTTTTTTTTGTTATAAACTTTGTAACAATAAATTTTGCCTTATGGGAGAGTCTTCAGGATCTATTTTGTGGCTTTGTCTTTTCTAAGGTCCATAACATGAGTCAATCTTTCATTATGAACATCATGAGAGAGATACAGGAAGCTGCAGAGGAAATTACTGCTTAAAATGACTATACGTCCAAAATTATCTAGACACTTGGCCATCATGTCCATATGTACTTTATACCTTACTTAAACATTGTTCTGTTTTCCCAACACTCTAAAAAGAGCTGCAAGTTCGGAGACTCACAAAGCACAAGGAAGTACAGGCAAATGAAATGATGTAGCTGTTAAAAATATTTTATCACTTTGACAGACAGAGAGAGAGGAAGTGAAATGACACTGATGTGATGGCCCTTTGACCCCAACAATCTAACCTTGACTCCAGGCCTCCTGTAACCCTGTACATGATAATGTCACGGCACGCCAGGTCATGCCCACATCTCAAGTAAGGTCATGAACACCTGCACACTCCTGCTCCATGTTCCATCCCACTCCTTGCTTTTCACTGCCTCATTCATCTCTCCAAACACACCTGTTCTAAATCCCAGATCATCACAGCTCTCTATTTAACACCCCTCCAGACAACAGCTCTCTGCCAGATTATTGTGTGCTATCCATGCCCAGTATTCCAGCGTTTCGTTCTGCCTTGACCTTTCGGATCTCGACCACGTTTTGTTTCCATGACCACGACTCTGCCTCACGTTACGGATTTCCTGCCTTCCCGGATTTACCGTTGCCGACATTCGGATTTGTTTCTCGACCACAAGTTTTGATTACGGACTTTCCTCGACTCACGACTACTGACCTCGGCCAGTTCTTCATCCACGAGCTACTTCTCGCGAACTCCGCGCTTCCGAATTTCTGCCGCAGGGACCATTCAGAGAAACAGCAAGCGCTCACTCACCGCTTCCGCATTCCCGACGCGGACTCCATTCTGAAAAACAGCGAGCGCTCCTCACGACACTTCCGCATTCACGGATCCCATTGGTTAAAAGCGCTGCACTCACTCTCTACAAACGCTCGTTCTGCACTTGGATCCTACACCGCCACGCCCCCCGTGACAGATATGCTGTATATAGAATAAGTGAGTGAACATTTAATTTCAGATGTGATCAGTTGATATTTAACATGCAGTGTGAGCAGCGTCCCGGCACCTGATTAATCTCCTGATGACCAGCAAACTGGCTCCTGTATGATTGGATGAATTCTTGACTTGTCTGACATTTCTGTCGGCTGTCTTGCAGTATGAGTGGGTCCGTGGCCTACTGTTCCACAATTCTGTGTGAACTCACCTTGTAGACAACACATTGCGCAAGATCATTAAATTTCACACAGTGTCTCCCATCTTTAAGTAACAGGAGGTCAGGTGTAGCTCAGTGCATCTTATTGTACTTATGTATTACTTTGGAGCAACCCTGCGCCTCCCATTGGGTGAGACAGATTGATTTTTTTTTCTATTTGTAATTAGCTTTGTATACAGTAAACGTCTATAAGTTGTTAGCTCTTAAAGTATTACTGTATGTTCCAGTTTCTGTAGTGCTGTAGAGGTGTAATGACCTGATCTTTTAAATAAATGGATTATTCAAATATTATTTCTCTTTATTTGGAGAAAGCCTAGTCCCAGGTGCTCCAGCCACATTATACCTGTGTACTGAGGAAATGCACACAGAGATGGGTGATTTGACTTCACAATAATGATGGGAAGTTTGGATTGTTTTAGTGACTCAGTTCTTTGAATCTTGTTCATCAAAATGAAGAAATCTTTTGAGTCATTCAGTTAATTTTGTTCTTTTGATCAGAAATAAAAAATATATAAAATTTTCAATAAACAGACCAACCATCATGTCTACATACGTAAATTTTAGCTATATTTCCAGTAATTAAAATATTACAGTGTAGCTAAGGACATATTGTGATAACCAGATTGAGCAGCTCAGCATCATATCTTCTGGTCTGAATCATTCATTCCTTTTTGCTATTAGCATCTATGAAAGTCAAGTGACAAAAGAAGAAATGATTCGGACCAAAAGACTCATTAGAATCACTCAATCCTATATCCTGTGTAATCCACTGCATAGCTTTATGGGAGTCACATGGCAAAAAAAAAAAAAAAGAAAGATTCGGACCAAGACTCGAAGGTAACTACTCATTTCTGTTTCCTGTACATAACCTCTGGAGGTTTTGCGATGCTTTGCAGATTTCTGAGACTACTCATTCTTCTGAGTCACATTAAAGACTCATTCAAAACCACCCATGAACGACCCATCACTACTTCAAAATAATCATTGTTTATTGATGACTTGTCGGAAAGAGGTTAGAGAGCCGTGACGTTGCTCACGTCTTACACAGACAATATTTGCTTGGAATATGAAAGCATGAGAAATTGCAAGTGTGGTGTGAGAACATGTGAAGATGAGCATCTTTGCTCATAGTGATGCTTCACATTACTGTTCAATGCAACGAGACTGGTTTTTAAATGCAAATATATCAATTAAAGAGCGAATTCTGATCAATGCAAAAAATATTCACACACACACACACACACACACACACACACACACACACACACACACACACACACAGTATAAGCAGAAAATACACATTATTACCAATGAAAATACAATACATTTAAATATATAAAATACGCTTTAAATATTTAAAAATCATTCAAAATTAAAATACAAATATTTTTTCCTTAATATATTTTTAAATATATTTACATATTGTCATGTTTGGGTGGTATTGCGACTGATGATGATGCCAGTGGCATAAGAAGGGAAGGCATAAGCGCAGAGGGTTTAATTAAATGAAAGTCTTTTATTAATAAACATGAATAATAAAGCAACAAAACAAACAAAGAAACGTAAAGAACTCAAAACTATAAACAAAAGCATAAAGTTTAACACAGACTTTTTAAGCAACACACAGGCTCAGAGCTGACACTGAACAAACCAGACTAAACCAGAGACGGGGCGAGAGTAGACACAGGCGGGTTAGTAGTTAGTTGAATTAGTAACTATTTTGGGTATTGCCGAGTTGGAGGATGAATTAACCGGGTTATTACCTAATTGTATCTAACCGGATTAGTAACTGAACCTACAGGAGAAAACTAACACACACAAGGCTACTCACACTAGAGGCTAATCCTACTAGTGGCTAAGCACTCATGTGGACCAACGTACAAATAATCTAAACATACAGATAATCTAAACATACAAGGGACCTAAACATGAGGTACACAAACACTGGACACAGAACAGTACTTACACTAACAGCTCCGTAACACAACCTCACATTGAACATAAACATAACTAAACTAGAGCCTTCTCAACACAGGGGTTACATAACTGAAACCAAAATGCAAAACGAAAATACAAAACCAAAATACATGCCCACTTGACATTAATAATGCTAGACCCAGTTTCCCAGAACAAACAGCTATTTATATTTATATTTAGAACTTTCATCACCTGATAGAGGTGCATTCTGGGAAACTGAGTCTACAAACAAACTGAGTCTACACATAAGGAAACTATCTTCTTTTTCTATTCATAAATAATATTGTATACTGCAATATCTGTATAGATAATAATATACAGTAGCCATGTGAGTGAGGTCACTCTGACAAAACATCTGTAGATTTTTTTTATTTTTATTTATTTACATAACGGACTAGTTGCAACCCTGAGCTCCTCACTGTAGAAACTTAAGTTAAAACTCCTCACTGTACAGTTAAAGGTTAAAAAGACAAGCACATTTAAGTTCATTCAGCAAGTGTACATACCGCTACCTTGCACAGATATTAAACACACATTTAGCCTATACGCTTGCACCATTTAAAATCAGCAATGAGACAGACAACATCTGTCCATATTAATCCATATTACCATAAAGACTAAAATATTGGAAACTTTATTTTTGACATGACCTTTTCTGTCATACAACTGCCTAATAAGCAATGAAACATTAATGGTGAGGTCAGATCTAAAATGGGACATGTTTGATCAAACTTGAGCAATTTGAAGAGATTAAGTGGAATCTCTGTATATGAATACCATGATCATTAAGGCACTCAAGTTCTCCCAGTATATTTGTAAAGCTAAAATAAATGAAATGGTGGAGCTGAAGTCATTCAACAGGGAACAACTTGACACGCTTAGAGTGATGGTGATTCTGTCACCATCTGTGACAGAATCGCCACCTCACAGACTTCACAGACTCCTACATAACTATGAGGTAACAGTATAGGGTCTGTGTATAAAAAGCCTGTGTGTACCGCACTTAGTAACATGTGAGACAGGGAAGCAAATCAGCTGCTGGTCATCCCAGGGAGTAAGATGGCAGCATGGTCAGATTTCCCAATTGGTGGACGAAATTGTGCCTTGTAGCCATCCTTGACTGTTGTGTAACAGTGGTCCAGTGTCCTTTTTGCCCCTGGTGGGGCAGGTGATATGCTGATAAAAGTTTGATGCTGTGCATTTGAGGATGGCATTGTTAAAGTTCCCTGCCACAATAAGCGCAGCATCTGGTGTTGTATGAGTGCCTCATGCAGCTTGCGGCAGTGTCTGTGTCCGCTTGTGGTGGAATATAAACGGCACTGATTATGACCGATGTAAACTCCTGAGGAAGATAAAAAGGACGACATTTGATGGTCAATAGTTCCAGGTTGGGTGTGCAGGGGCGTGCAAGAGGAAGTGTTACACTGTCTCAAGTGTCACCAGATAGCAGGTGAGTAAAATTTGGTATAAAAGTTCTTCCACTCTCTCAACCTGGCCACTGAAAGTTCAACATGGCACCTCATGGCAAACAACTCTCAGAAGACCTGAAAAAAACAATTGTTGCTTTACATAAAGATGGCCTAGGCTATAAGAAGATAGCCAACTCTGCAACTGTGCTGCAGCACAGTGGCCAAGACCATCCAGCGCTTTAATAAGACAGGTTCTTCTCAGAACAGGCCTCGCCATGGTTGGCCAAAGAAGCTGAGTGCACATTCTCAGCGTCAGATCCAAAGATTGTCAGCCTGTCAGTGCTCAGACCGTATGCCGCACACTGCTTGAAACTAAGGACCAGGTTTACTGGAACCATGTCCAGTGGTCTGATGAGACCAAGATAAACCTATTTGGTTCAGATGGTGTCAAGCGTGTGGGGCGGCAACCAGGTGAGGAGTACAAAGACAAGTGTGTCTTGCCCACTGTCAAACATGGTGGTGGAAGTGTCATGATCTGGGGAGCTACAGTGCACTGAGGGGAAACATGAATTCTAACATGTACTGTGACATACTGAAGCAGAGCATGATCCCATCCCTCTGGAAACTGGGCGAAAGTGTAGTGTTCCTCCATGATAATGACCCCAAACACACCCCGAGATGACCACTGGCTTGCTAAAGAGGCTGAGGGTAAAGGTGATGGACTGGCCAAGAATGTCTCCAGACATAAACCCCATAGAACATCCTAAAAACATAGGCATCCTAAAAAGGAAGGTGGAGGAGCACAAGGTGTCAAATGTCCACCACCTCAGTGATGTTGTGATGGAGGAGTGGAGAGGATTCCAGTGGCAACCTGTGAAGCTCTGGTGAACACATTTTTGTCTTTCAACATTTACAGTTTAGTTTCGACATCAATAATACCAAAGGTTTTTTAGCAGTGAGCTACACTGGTGTTACTTTTTTTTTTTCTTTTATTCTTCACTTCAGAGCTAGCTTTGATGTTTGTTTTCTTTCTATATATCACCAATATAGAAAACATTACGATAGTCAGGCCAACTTGAAAACTGTTCAAAAAAGCAAAGTGTGTTTTTTATTTGAAAAAAAGTTATGCTTTGTGAGGGGATTTGTTTCAAGGTGTTTGTGTTTAACTACTAAGACAGAAATTTATTTATTACCAACAGGAGAACAGTGAAACATTTAATCAGTGTGGTAAAAAACTTGGATCACTTTTAATGACTGGGGACTGTTAAACTTTTTAAAGAAGCAGAATAAGCGTTACCAGAGGGTGAGAGCCCAGCGTCGTTGGCAGGGTTTTGAAGAAGAAAAAAATGGTCTTGATGTTCCCTTTCAAAAGCTACACTCGATACTGCGTGAAAATGCTATGGGAACATCTCTTTGTTCTTCGATTGTGAAGCCTGTGCATTTCAAAAAGCAGAATACTTCGGCTTATAACCACAGTCAGGTGACGTCACCGAATAAGGTGCACCTGCAGGTTATAAATAGGAGTGAACCGTAAACATTCTCAGTTCTTTTTGTCTTCAGGACCGCTTTGTGTTTGTGTGTGTGTGTGTGTGCAAGCGATAACGAAAGGAAAAGAAAAAAATAACTCACCGATATGGCGGAGTTGGTTAAGAGATGCGTGCCTCCGTGTGCTGGATCTCTTTGAGACGGCGATCTCCACGAATTTTGTTTTGAGTGCTTGGGGGAAGAACACGCTTGCCTCGGGAGACTGTGAGTTATTCATGATTATTGAAAACAAAAAAAATCATCACTGAAAAATGATGTGATAA
>JAAGKR010013555.1:0-13700 GCA_011419295.1 Clarias macrocephalus
TTGAGTAGAATTCTGAGTAGCTGAGTTTTACTTTCAGCTTGGCCTAAAAAATAAAGACATTCAGTTTGTACTCTGAGCTTGCCCTTTCCGTATTTTGGTGCCAGAAATATGAGTCACGTGGTCTCGATTTCTTTTCCTCCTTTGTCCTGTTTTTTCTCTTCCTTAGATTTTTTTTTTTGTCGCCAATTTTTTTACGTCAAACGTCGCCAATTTTTTTACGTCCCATGTCCCGTTTTTTTTTTCTTAGATTTGTTTTTCAAAACTTTTTCCCCCCTCACCCATGTCCCTTTACGTGCTCCGTAAACTCCAGTTCAACTCTCATTTTTCCAGATTTTTTTTTGTGCACTCTATACATACATAAATTATGCAAATTATGCAATGACAGTTATCAGAAAAAGCACACCACAATAGGTTTTCCTTTGACTGCCTTGACACAATTATGCAACACCCAGCATTCCGCACCCCTAATTCACCTGTTATACCCACTAATAACCAACATTTAAGAATTTAACAGATGTCTGACAAAAGTAGATTTAACACACATGTAGACCTGTCAAGTCATACATCATCATTATCTAATGAGCCAATCATGTATCAGCAGTGCAATGTAGAAAGCATACATGGGCTGGTTTTAGGGCTGTAGCTATCGAATAATTTTTTTTCTACCAAAAAATTAATCGATTAATCGAGTAATTGGATAAATTTACTTTTGCTCAATTAAACAGCAATGTAAAATATATGAGAGAAACAAAGATTAATTGATTTTCTTTTTAGAAAAATAAACCTTTATTTTTTAAATGCATACAGCATTTTATCAAAAATAAACATTGTCATTATTCACAATACAAGGAATAGCTTATACCCCTATAACTGCCCGCCGACGTTCCGCAAAGTTCTGCAAGGTCCGCCAAAAAAATTAAACATGTTTAAACATGTTTTTAAGGCGGCTTAAACGTGTTAAATTTTTTTGCGCAGAAAGATGGAAACGTAATCGCAGCGCCAAAACTCGCGGTGAATCATGAAGAACCTTCCGGCTACCGCGCAAAACCACTAAAAAAACCTAAAGGTATTTCAAATGACTTTAAGGATAAAAAAAAAAACTAAGGCACACATTAAAATAAATAATTATACAAAAACACTAAGTTGTGCAACTAAACTTTCTGAACTAAAAGTTTCAAAATCTACATCTCAGGCATAACATAAGCCTTTACTGATAATTTCTGTCATTTTCTCTTGCGGCTTTCGTCTTCTCTTGGCCTCGCTGATAATTTTATCGCTCCCTTCCATTTTGCAGCCTGCAACAGAACAGAACGCTCCCTCAAATCAATACACTAACTACAATATGCTAACTGTTTGCGTCTCCTTCCGCTTTGTGGGTGACGTAAGCGCTTCTTATTCGTTGGTCTTTACTGGCAGCTTGCATCCGGAAGCGCGCTGTGTCAAAAGCGTGCTGTCAACAAATAATTGCGCAAAAACATAACGCAAGCTTTTAAAATTTATTAAATCTATCATTTTTTGCAATCAAATTACTCGATTTACTTGAGGAATCGTTTCAGCCCTAGCTGGTTTGTATATATTTTAGAAATTTCAGCTCCACAAGGATTCAGCTCTACAACTCTGTCTTTAAAAATTTAATAAAATGCAGAAACTGATGTAAGGATCCGTTTACCTGCTAAAAAAAAATCCCACTAAAAGGATGTTTCAAGACAGAGCATTAATTTACAGGAAAAATCTGTCCTAAATGACTTGCATATTAACATTTATAATTACCATTTCAAAGTTTCACCATCTTTTACCAAATGAACACCAGAATCACTAAACACACACACACATTTCTATATAAACACTGAGGCAGTGCAGAGATTATCTTTTGCTTATGTTATGAGGTTGCTCGAGTGTTATGAAGGGTGCTGTGGAATTTAGGGTTTCCTTTTAAGGATCCAGTAAACTGTCAGGGATAACCCTTGGGGGGTGTTTTGCATGTTGAGCTTTGGGGACTCCGATTTGAATGTTTTGTTGTACAGTATCTTGCTTCACTGTCATGTCTCTGTTACACAGATGTTAGTAATTCGTGAGGTTTTATTTAAGCTTTATGTCATGCACTAGGTTGGGTGTCTTGCGTCTGTTCTTGTACTATTCTGTTGTACCTTAACATCTCTGCTAGTTCAAACTCTGCCTCCTGTCTTTTCTTGAGTGCCACCGTCTCTAAAACGTAGAGCATCGCTGGTCTCACCTCTGTTTTGTACATCTTTCCTTTCATTCTCCCTGATACTCTTGTCACATAACACACCTGACACTTTTCTCCACCCATTCCAACCTGTCTATATCCACCTCTTCACCTCCTTTCAACACTCTCTGTTTATCTGGACCGTTGACCCTACTTAAAGTCCTGTACCTTCTGCAGTTGGCACAGCTCTGCACACCCCCCTTGTTCTTAAAGATCGGCACTAATACACTTCTCCTCTATTCCTCTGGGATCCTCTCACTTCCAAAATCTTGTTAAACAGACTAGTCAGAAACTCTACTCCTAAGCACTTCCATATCTCCATGGGTATTTCTTCAGGACCAACACTTCCTTTCCACTCTTCATCCTCTTTAACGCCCTCCTCACTTCACTCTTACTGATTTTTACTACTTCCTGCTCCACAACAGTCACCTCTTCTACTCTTCATTCTCTTTCATTTTCATTCAGTTTCTTTGGAAGCACCTCCTGACAACCAAGAGCCTGTGTTAAAAACTGCACAACATTCTTCCTTTTTCAACTTCCACCACTTTGTCCTCTGCTCTGCCTTTGTCCTCTTCACCTTCCTCACGACAAGGGTAATTTTACACACCACCATCCTGTGTTGTCTGGCTACACCTTCTCCTACCAATACTTTGCAGTCACTGAGCTCCTTCAGATTACGTCGACACAAGATGTAGTCCACCTGTGTTTCTGCCTCCACTCTTATATTAACCCTATGTTCCTGCCTTTTCTGGAATAAAGTATTTACTACTACCATTTCCATCGTCTTTGCAAAGTCCACCAGCATCTGTCCTTCTACATTCCTGTCCTGAAGACCAAACCTGGCCATCACATTCTCCTCACCTCTGTTCCCTTCCCCAACATGTCCATTAAAATCTGCACCAATAGCCACTCGCTCATCTCGGATGATGCTCTGCATCACTTCATCTAACTCACTCCAGAATTTCTCCTTCTCTTCTAACTCACATCCTATCTGTGGGGCATAACCACTAACAACATTGTACATCACAGCATCAATTTCCAGCTTCAGACTTATCAACCTATCTGATACTCTTTTCACCTCCAGAACATTCCTTACAAACTCCTCTTTCAGGATAACTCCTACTCCATTTCTTTTCTTATCCACACCATGGTAAAACAACTTGAACCCTGCTCATAAGCTTCTAGCCTTTCTACCTTTCCACCTGCTCTCCTGGACAGACAGTATATCCACCTTCCTTCTCTGCATTATGTCAACCAACAGCCTTCCCATAGTCCCTACCGTCACTCCTAAACTCTTGAATTTCCTCTTCTCTGTCTGCCTATGAACACACATTCCTCCTCTCCTTCTTCGACCAACAGTAGCCCAATTTCCATCAGCACCCTCAAATCTAAGTCAGCAGTACCAGTGGTGGTCGTTGTTAACCCGGGCTACGACCGATCCGGTATGTAAGTCCTGTTAATAATTCACATTATGGTCAAGTCTCATCTACAGAGAGAGAAAGAGGCAGGAGAAGCCAAGGGGTAAAACATACAATAATGCTTTTTTGACTTATGTTATGATCAGCACATTTGTATTTGTATTTGCTGAAAAGTAACATTTGGATCCACAATGTGGCTCATCCTTTATTTCCCAATCATTCCAAGAACTGTCAAACTGTGGAGATTTATGTTTTTGTATAAAAGTTAAATCATGACAACAACACACGCTTCTAAATGCAAAATAAAAATTTTGGAGAATTTTTCAACCATAATGTTGATCAGTAGCAGTGGGATAAGTCTGTGTTGTATGGGGACTGATCAGTCACTGATCACGTCATGGGGGTAGACTTCTAGTGACGCATTCCCTCATGTGAGTGTGCTGATGAATGAGGCGCTGGACATATTGAAGGGTGCGCTGTGTGCCTGGGTGCCCCGACAGTGGTGAAGAATGGCCCCATCTCACGACGTCAGCCTTGACGGTGCTGGGAACGAAGAGTCATCCAGGCAGCACATCTGCCGGTTTGGTCTCCGTGGTTTGCGCCTGGCGGACCCTCATCTCCAGTTCCCATCGGAGTGGGGCGATGACCTTGGAAGGTGACAGGACAGGCGCGGGGTAGGATAGATGGAAATTGAAATGCTCAAAAAAGAGAGCCCACCGCGCCTGCCTTGGGTTGAGTTGTTTTAGAGTCTTTATGGAGCTGAGGTTTTGGTGGTCGGTCCAGACGATAAATGATTCACTGGCGCCCTGGAGCTGGCAGCTGGACGTATCGGCTGAGTGGGGTTAAATTTCTTGGAGAAGAAACTACAAGGGTGTAGTTTCTTGTCTGGACCTCGCTGGGAGAGGACCGCCCCAGCGCCCACCTCTGAGGCGTCCACCTCCACAACGAATGGTTGATCGGCATCTGGATGGAGGAGAATTGGAGCGGTGGTGAATAGATGGCAAAGTTTGGAGAATGCGTTGATGGCAGTGGAGTCAAGTTGGAAGGGACGAGATGAAGGGCGAGTCAAAGCGGTTAGGGGTGCTGCGACTGTACTGTAGCCCCGGATAAAGCGACGATAGAAGTTCGCAAACCCAAGAAACCATTGAAGCTATTTGAGAGTCTTGGGTAGGGGCCAATGACGCACAACTTCTAGTTTCTGTGGGTCCATGGCCACACCCTGGGACGAGATGACAAAGCCCAGGAACGTGGTGGAGCGCTTGTGAAAAGCACACTTCTCCAGCTTACAGTACAGTCGGTGGGTGAGCAATCTCTTAAGGACTGCCCTGACGTGTCGGACGTGTTCTTCGACAGTGCGGGAGTAGATGAGTATATCGTCTAGGTAGACGAATACCCATCTTCCCAACATGTCCCGGAGAACATCGTTAATGAACTGCTGGAAAGCTGCGGGAGCATTGCAGAGTCCAAATGGGATGACCAAATTGTCCTGTAGGGTTGATGAAGGCCGTTTTCCACTCATCGCCCTCTCTGATATGCACCAAGTTGTAGGCGCTCCGGAGGTCCAACTTTGTAAAAATGGTGGAACCAGAGAGGGCGTCCAGGGCTGAGTTAGTAAGCGGCAGCGGGTGTCGGTTTTTTATAGTGATGTTGTTTAACCCCCAGTAGTCGACACATGGACGTAACTCGCCCGAACTGTTCTTTATGAAGAAAAACCCTGCGGCAGCGGGCAAGGAAGAGGGTCAGATGGTTCCCTGACGGAGAGCGGAGGACACATACTCCTCCATCGCCCGCATCTCGGTGGAAGAGAGAGAGTATAGATGGCTGCGGGGTGGAGTTGAACCTGGCTGGATCTCAATTGCCAGGTCGTAGGGGCGATGCGGAGCAAGATGGTTAGCGCGTCTCTTACAAAAGGCCTCAGCCAGGTCCCAATATGCAAGAGGGATGGCGTCGGGGTCGACATCGGGGGCCTCGGACTTCCTAGAGCACGTCCCAGCCGGCGCCTGTAGGCAGAGTTCGAGGCAGGTCGGACCCCATTGTAGGATCCGATTTTGAGACCAGGAGATGAGAGGGTCGTGCTGGAGTAACCAGGGGTATCCTAGGATGATGGGTGGCGAGGAAATGGAAGTGAGGTGGAAGCGGATTTCTTCATGGTGTTGGTCAATGGTGAGGGTGATGGGCCGAGTCTGGGTGGTGATAGGGCTGGAGGAAAGGGGCCGACCGTCGACGGATGTCACTCAAACTGGCTGGGATAACGCCTCGGTTTCCACCCCCAATCTCTTGGCATAGGCAGAGTCAATAAAGTTCCCGGCCGCCCCGGAGTCGATGAACGCAGAACTTTGGACTCGTCTGTGACCAAATTGGAGGTGTACCTGAACCATGAGATGCGAGATGCTGGGTGTGGTGGCGGCGAGATGGAGGTGACCGGGTGAGCTGCCCCCCTGTTTCACCGGGCCTGATCGTTTCCCGGACGTGAGGGGCATATCGCTCTATGATTGTGTCGCTGACCCACAGTAAGCGCAGAGTCCCTCCCTGAAACGTCGCTCTCGCTCTGCAGGGTTCAACGAGGCGCGTCCTAATTGCATGGGTTCCCCGGCTCCCGTGTCAACCACGGCGGGAGGTGGAGACCCGGCAGACGCCCGAACGGTGGTGGTGAAAGCTGGTGATCGGGGCGTGGAATGCGAAAAAAGGGGCGTGATAGGCGAGCAAGCAAGCGCTGGTCAATCTGGAGGGCGAGCTGGACCAAACCCTCCAGGGTAGCTGGAAGCTCTCGCCCGGCGAGCTCGTCCTTGATGCGGGAAGCCAGTCCTTCATAGTAGGCCGTCCGGAGGGCGGCATCCCCCCAGGTGGTCTGCACGGCGAGGGTGCGAAAGTCTGCAGTGTAGCGGCTCACGGGCAACCCACCCTGCCGCAGATGGTACAGTTTGCTGTCGGTCACCACCTCAGCAGCAGGATGCTCAAAGGTCAGCTTTAGTTGGCGGGTGAAATCTCCATACGAATAGGCCATATCTGAATCTGACCTAAGAACCGCCGTGGCCCACTCTGCTGCCTGCCCGGACAGCAGCAAGACAAGAAGTGCAATGCGCAGTCGGTCTGTGGAGTACCTGGTGGGATTGAACTCAAATACAAGATCCAAAGATGTTAAAAACACACTGCACTTCCCATCTGTGCCATCTCATTTATCCGGTAAGGCTATGAACACATCAGAAGAAGAAGAAGGGGGGGAGGGGGCGGCCGGCTGAACAGCCGCCTCGCAGAGGGTCGCGTTCTCCTGGCGTAGCTCCGCCACCTCGCGGCGCAAAACCGTGACATCTTGGAGCTCCTTTCAGAGAAACGTAATTTCACCACGGAGCTTATTGATCAGCTCGGCATGCTGGTCAACCACACCGCAGAGACGGACAAACTCCGCTGGGTCTACTGCTCTAGGCTCAGTCATTCTGTCACGAGCAACCGAGGGGAGAAGACAAAAACCTAAGCGGGTAGCCCGTGTTGCGTGGACGGTAGACCCAAACGCGGAAGTAGCGTGAGTAGGCAGGATAACCACGCGTTTAATCTTAGAACTCCTCTTACACGAAGAGCAAGGATCTACACAAATAAACCCGCGTTCTAACAACACACACTCAATCGAGGAAGCAAACCGAATCGGTGAGTACTCACATAATTTTGCTTTGAAAATTTTTTGTAATCGAATTACTCGAAGAATCGTTTCAGCTCTATGAGATACACAGCACTGATTCTCACTGTAATTTAAGGCTGTACCTATCAAATATTCTAGTAATCGAGTATTCTACCAAAAATTTAATCGATTAATCGAGTAATCTGATAAAATGCACTGTTGCTTAATTAAACAACAATATAAAATATATAAGAGAAACACAGATTAATTGGTTTTCTTTTTAGAAAAATCAACTTTTATTTTTTAAATGTATACAGCATTCCTATCCCCCCTATGCGGTTTGACTCGCAGTGAGATTCGGTGTTAGGCACCGTGAGCCGCTGCGACTGCCCGCCGACGTTCCGCAAAGATCTGCAAAAAAAATGAAACATGTTTTTAAGGCGGCTTAAACATATTTATTTTTTGGAAAGATGGAAACGTAATCGCAGCGCCAAAACATGCGGTGAATCATGAAGAACCGTACTTTCGGCCACCGCATGAAACCGCGTAGGTGAGATAGGGGTATTAAAGTTGACTGAGATTAATTAAGTGCATTACAGCACCATACATTCTTATTTTAAAGCCTTTTCTCGGATGCAAAAAAAAGGTATTTCAAATGACTTTAAGGATTAAAAAAAACTAAGGCACAGATTAAAATAAATAATTATACAAAAAAACCAAGTTGTGCAACTAAACTTTCAGAACTAAAAGTTTCTAAATCTTCATCTCAAACATAACATAAGCCTTTACTGACAATTTTTGTCGTTTTCTCTTGCTGCTTTCTTCCTCTCTTTGCCTCGCTGATATTTTTATCGCTCCCTTCCATTTTACAGCCCGCAACAGAACGCGCCCTCAAATCAAAACACAGCTTACTGTTTGCATCTCCTTCCGCTTTGTCGGTGACGTAAGCGCTTCTTCTTCGTTGGTGTTTACTGGCGGCTTGCATCCGGAAGCGCGCTGTGTCAAAAGCGTGCTGTCAACAAATTATTGTGCAAAAACATAACGCAACTGCCTCAAAGCTTTGTTTAATTTTAAAATAATTAAACGAAGCTTTGAGGCAGAAGATTTTGCCTCAATCATTTTTTGTAATCGAATTACTCAATTTTCTCGAGGAATCATTTCAGCCCTACTGTACAGATCTGGCCATTAAGAACATCTCGCGCGCTTTCGCGGGAAGCTGCAAACATGCCGTTCATTACCTGTAGGGGGCAGTTGTGTTTCAATCTGAAGTATTGTGTGTCTACTGAAGCCAATCGTGTTCTCTCTCTCTTAGGCGCCCATTGACATCAAGCAACAGAGCTCATAAACGTGTCAAGCACAAACTTTAAATACTGATATGCATTTTCTTAATTTTCGTCTCTCCTGCAATAATCTCCACTCCTACTTATTTGACTGTGCTTTCTCCATTCAGTATTATTAACATTAGTAGTAATAGTGAAAACTACCACTGAGTAACTATCTCTGCAGTGGTTAAAACAGAGGATTAATTTAATTTGGGGTATTTCTAACAGGCAATCTACTAAATAATAATAAATAGATAAAATAACCCAGCACTTTAACATTTAAACCAGCAGTTTTTAGAGTAACATACAAAATATTCCATTTGTAAAATAGCATAAGTGAAATCATAGGTTGTGTATAGTGATTAAAAACAACACAACAAAGCTTATGGTAAATAAATTCTCAGACTCATCCACTGCAGGTATTAAAAAACTGAAAATGTCAATTTTAGAATTTGTAGAAGCTCAGTGGTCTACACAAAATCTCTTTCGGAGGAGCCTTTCCCTGAATTCGCCTATTTCCTATGTAGTCTAATCAGAGCTCTACCGCCCGAGTGTAATTCATAAATTATGTTTATAATAATGAAATGAGTTGCCCTAAATCGTGCTTTAAAACGAATCTACAATTCATTTGAAACCCGCGGCTCACAGTTTCACTTTACAAAAGGCGGCGTTTTGATTAAAAGGTGATCGATAAAAATGCAGACATACTGCATTGATGGATGGATGTTGTTGATAAATATTTTAAATGATAATTAAATAAATAGCTGTCCATCTTTTTTTTTGTTTATCTTTTCGGTTTATTATATACCTCCGCACCACGTAAAGGTACCATAGCAAGAGAGATAAAAAACGGATATATATATGGTGTTTATACTGTAATTTGGACATGTTCACCCATGGGGTAAACATATGTGGCATTTAATAGCATTCGCTAGTTATCAAGTATACAGGTCAATCTTCATCAAACAGAATCTCTCTAAGTAAGTAAGCATAATAATAAATAATGAATAATCATAGTGTCATCCCATGGATGAAGATGACCAAATTACTGCATAATTAAAGCCTAACCATTACATAATAATAATAATAATAATAATAATAATAATAATAATAATAATAATAATAATAATAATAATAATAATAAAATGCATAATGCATAATAGGTCTGATAATGCATCAAGACAAGTTTCTGACTTTAATTACTGTTGTCGACTATTGTTGTCTCCTTATTTTGGAAAAAAAAATTGAAAGACAGTTATCTACTTTACTCAGTAACATCAGAAAAGCCAAAATGTAAAAAATGTTCACATGGATTAAGGCTGAGAACTGTTCTGAAAGTGTTACAGCTGAGGATGTACAAGTTTAGGAGTTGAGTAAAGTTAAAATTTCCTTTATCCACAGGATGGCATAGAAGGTTTTTAATCACAGTATGAGCAAAATAAGAACACTGCTCACATTTACCAGATGTCACCAGTTTTCAATTACAGTATCTTTAGTAGTGCGAATTCTCTTTTTTATGGAAATATAGGCTGTATCTGTACTTTAATTATAATCTCAATCCACCTGTTAACAGGAACATCTGTACACCTGCACATTTATGCAGTTGACAAATTGACCAGTCATGTGGCAGCAGCACAATGCAGAAAAGCCTGCAGATGACATGATTACCAAGAGCAGCAGCTGGTTTGTTCCTCACCACAGTAAAATATCTCCTGTTTAACAGGCTTTGTTGTTACAAAACCAATGATTAAACCCAGAAAATCAATGTGATAGTAATAATAACTTACTATATATTTAATGTATATACTATACAACATTTTATATAATGACATATGCTTGCAACCAGCATGTTGTTTTTTTGGTTAGCACTGTGGCCTTGCACCTCCAGGGTCAAGGATTCAATACCTGCTATGGATCTGTGTGCATGGAGTTTGCAAGGTTCCTTCCACATTCCAGAGGCATGCAGTTTAGGTTAATTGGCATTCCCAAATTGACTTGAATAATTGATTATTTGGTTCATTATTATTATTATTATTATTATTATTATTATTATTATTATTATTATTATTATTATTATTATTGTTGTTGTTGTTTCTTTTTTTTATTACAGTATAAGGAAATCAAGGTCAGGTTCTCCCTATGAATGTAAACCCAGGATGCTTCAGTAAGAATTAACAACCTGTCAGTAACACTGGCAATGCTATCATGTGATGCTGTGGGGCGGAGCTTAGTAACTTTTATGAAGTTAACTTATTAAAATACAGAAAGAAGTTTTCATTTGGCTAAGACCATTCATCATGTTTACTGTTATATTCATGTGTCTGTGTCTTTCACTAGGTGAGTTAACCTTAATGTTTTGTTATTTTATTGATATTGTGTTGAGTTATTGATTAATGAGACTGTTTACAGGGTGAGGTGTTTAGAAACAACAAAATCTAGATCTGAGTTATGTATCTCTGGCTTGACTGTGTAAATGTTTAAAATATTACGTTCTCTTCTCTATGACAGGTGACTCCATGGCAGATTCAATCAAGCCACTTATCACTCATAAAGTTGTAGATGAAGGCGATAATGTTACTCTGTCCTGCAAATACAATCCCAGCTATGCTACAGGAAATGTCTTGCACTGGTACAGGCAATATTCAAACTCTAAACCTGAGTTCCTTCTTTATATCACACAAAGTAGATCTAAAAGTGACTCCATTCAACCAAATCTGTCTTCTAAAATTGATGATACTAAAAAAGAAGTGGATCTGCTCATCTCCGCTGCTGCTGTATCAGACTCTGCACTATACTACTGTGCACTGGCGCCCACAGTGACAGGAAATCCAGCTGTAGTGTACAAAAACCTTGACACAGTTCTGATATGTAAAAACAGTTCTACAAATGACTTTGACAAGCTTACATGATTTCTGTATCGTTTATGCTAAATTATTAGAAGACAGCTCATTCGTTTGTTTACCTTCATTAAGCACTTTACCCTGATCAGAGAGCTGGAGCATTGGAGACACTGTGAATAAGGGGAGAAGGTCAAAAAACTACTGTATAAAAGTCAGAGAAAACCCATGGCAAGAATATGTCAAACATTGTACAGATCTCTAACCTGGAGCTGTAAGGCAACAAAACTTCCTGATGTCTCTATCTCATAGCTCAACAGTCCCTGAAAAACTAGGCTAGGATTACAATACTAATGTTTTACAATTTATTTATTATTTTAATTACAATATATAGACACATCATTAATATCAATATTGTATTGAAAATGATACAAGAAAACCCTTATTATACGTATATCTAGATGATTGGGAATTTAATTACCATTTATATTTAGGGTATTTGGAAGACGCCCCTATTTGTAGGGGATACTTATTTTTAAACCTCTTTTGGACAACATAACCCATTCATTAGGAAATTTTAGTAATCAAAAGCAAAGTGATTGAATATAGTTTGATATCATAACATAAGAGATAAGATAAGATCTACCTTTATTTGTCCCACAGTGGGGAAATTTCTGTGTTACAGCAGCATAGAAAAATGTGCAAATAGAATAGAAAAAAAAACAAAAAACAATAGTTACATTTTCAAACAAATTGCACTACGTCCAACAAATTGCACTAGGATAATATTACACAGTTTAAAATGGTGTTATTGCACAGTTGCTATTGCACAAAAATTATTATTGTAACAACTGTATATAACAGTATACAGTATAACAGTGTGCATAATGGAGACCGGTTCACCGGGAGCAGCTCTGATTGCACAGTCTAATAGAAGGAGGGGGAAAAGACCTTTAATTTCCCTTTCAGAAACTTAGGATGTAACAGTCTATCACTGAACGAGCTGCTAAGAGACAAAACTGTTTTATACTGGGGTGAGAGTCTCCCGTAATGATGATAGCTTAGCTACTATCCTCCTTTCTTCCACCTCTTGTTCAGTGTCCGTGGGAATCCCCAGAACTGAGCAGGCCAGTTGTCCAGTACAACTTGTCCAGGCTCTTCCTGTCTGTCCTGTCTGCAGTAGAGGATGGCTGACGCCATGAACACCCAGGTTCACAGATAAGAGTCCACTCTCTCGATGTTGCTTCCCTGAATGTTCACAGGTGATAAATAAATAGATAAAGTGTGTTTGTGCCTGCAGAAATCTACCACCAGTTCTTTGGTCTTTCTCGTGTTAATCTGGAGGCAGTTCCGATGGCATCAGTCCACAATAAACTTGTAAGACAAGGTACAAAGACTATCTTTCCCCTAACCCTAAACTGTCTTCACATCAATGTGGTTCCAAGTATGAGACCATGCTTGCTAAATTTGCATTTTCCACATCTCGTAGGGATCCATAGATTTTCAAGGAACAGGTTTACCACTGGGTGAAAGTTCATATGGCCTTTAAGACGTTTGCATTATTCAAATGTTTTACTGTAGCTAAGAGGCTTATCAACATCTTCTATTTTAAATCTTTCAAAGTCTTCTATTTTAAATCTTTATGCACTAACAAAGCTAGCCATTGTCAACTCTATATTATTCTTTTTTATATAGTGATTGCTGCAAAGTGTCTTTAAAAATGCTATATAAAAAATTATTATTATTATTATTATTATTATTATTATTATTATTATTATTATTATTCACCTTCTCACTAAAATTTCCACACTTACAGTGCTTTCCATCCAACACTTGCTTTATTTTACATTATACAACAGGTTATTCTGAACAAGTAATATGACTGGATCAGAGGCATTACAGGAGAGGTGATAATGGATGGTAACATGAGTGGGGCTTTAACTATGTATCAGTTAGCACCACAGGTTTTCTACAATAGTCAGTTACGCTAATTGTCACAATCGCAGTATTGGGAAGGGATAAATTACCTGTCAAAATGCACATTCAAAACCAGTCTTGAACAAATTTCAGCATGAAAACTCATCTGATAATGTTATATAATTTTAAATAACACTTAATAAAATGTCTACATAATAATTTCTTTTGATTCGTCCCCGTCATGTTTTTTTCTTGTTTCTTTTTTTGCTTAAGCAAGAATGCCTAGAAAGCTAACACAAGGCTGAGTCTCAAATTCCTTTGTACCCCCTAATTAAGGACGCTACTTGTGGACAGTAAGTGATTGTA
>JAAGKR010013556.1:0-13700 GCA_011419295.1 Clarias macrocephalus
CCGTCTTCTTGCTAAACTGCCTCATGACCTAAGAGCAAACTTCAGAAGGTTCGTAAATCCAATTGATGTACCAGTCCCAACACTGCTAGATCTTAGCGACTGGCTTGAATATGAGCTCAGAATACAAGAGGACGAGTCACCGTGCATCAGTAACCCAAGTAGAGTTTTCCCTCCGCCACAGAATAGCCAGCATAAAAACCCAAAGCCAACTCAACACTTCGCCACTGTCTTGCATGGTGGAGAACAGAGTAAACTACCTACTGTTACAACAGTCTCAAAGGAGAAACCGAAAAGGTATTGCCCCTTTTGCAACAATGTGCAGCACTACTTTAACCAGTGCTCAAACTTCAAACTGTTGAATCAAGACCAAGTGGAGTACTGGCTGAAGGAAAATCACAGGTGCTTTAAATGTGGACGTGACCATCAGATCTTACAATGTAATCTTAAGGCCAAATGCAAGAAATGTGATAAAAGACACCTGGAAATATTGCATGACTTCAATACCCGAACGAAACCTCAAGCCCAAGCTTCACAAGCTAACAGTTGCCTGGTAAGTGGAGACTCTGTATCTGGACAGGCCAACTGCAAGCAGTAAAGTGCTATTAAAGATCAGCCGAGTAATTCTGAGAAATGGGGAGAAAGAGCTGGATACATACATCATACTGGACGACGGTTCAGAAAGGACAATGCTACTGTATGAAGCAGCACAACAACTTAAACTCCAAGGGTCACCAGAACATATAGCACTTCGTACCGTAAGGCAGGACATCCGAGACGTTCACGGGGCGGCTGTTTCATTCTCAGTAGCTTCTGTAGCTCAACCAAACAAATCCTTCACCATCGAAAGAGCCTTCACAGCCAAAGAACTGTGTCTAGCAAAGCACACTTACCCTGTCAAATTGTTGCAAAGGAAATACAGACACCTGCAAGGTTTGCCTATCCCCTCACTTCATCAGGCTCAACCACTCTTACTTATTGGCTCAGATTATCCACACCTAATTACGGCCATTCAGCCGGTACGTCTCGGCCCGCCTGGCGGCCCTGCTGCTGTAAAAACTAGACTCGGATGGACCCTACAGGGACCCTCAAAGTTCCTTGCCAGTCAGCTCCCATCACAGCAGTGCCTGTTCACCTCCATTTCGTCGCCAGAGGCAGAACTGCTCAGCAACGTGCAGAAACTGTGGCAAATGGACACACTTCCTTATAGAAGTGAAAAATTTATCACAAGATCTAAGCAAGATGCACAAGCAGTTCAAGTGCTTGAGGAAAAGACAGTCAGGAGGATAGTTAGAGATGTTCAAAGGTATGCTACCCCTCTCCTTTGGAAAAATAAACTTCCCCTTTTGCATTAAATAAGGAAGCAGTAGCATCTCATCACAGAGATGCACAGAGAAACGCCTTCTGCAGAATAATGACCTCGCAGCAGTGTACGTCAATGAAGTACAGAAACTAGAAGACGCTGGTTATATTGCAAAGGTGACACCAGAGAGCAGAAAAAAACCCTCACGCATGGTACATACCACACCACATTGTTCAGCACAAAGGAAAGCACAGAATCGTCTTCAACTGTTCATTTAAGCATAAGGGAGCAAGCCTGAACGATCATCTCCTCCCTGGACCAACACGTGGACCTACTCTGTTAGGAGTACTTCTGCGTTTCAGAGAACATCCAGTTGCTATTAGTAGCGATATCACAGGAATGTTCCACCAGGTGGGCCTGATGGAGGAGGACAAACCCTTTTTACATTTCTTGTGGAGAAACCTGGTTCAAGAAACACCCCCTACCATCTTTGAATGGCAAGTCTTGCCATTTGGAACAGTTTGCAGCCCATGCTGTGCCACATTTGCTTTGCAGAAACATGTGTTTGACCACAGCAAGCCAGATGAAGATGTACATGCCTCGGTAGAGCATCACTTTTATGTGGACAACTGGCTGCAAAGCTTCCCATCTGCTGCCCAAGCTCAGTCCCTTGCAATTAAAATGCAGAAACTGCTATCAGAAGGTGGCTTTGAAATAAGGCAATGGGCCACTAACACCCCAACGGTTATTGCTTACTTCCCGGATGAGCTCAAATCGGCTAACAGTCACCTCTGGTTCACTCAAAGTGGAACAGACCCGCAAGAGATGACTCTCGGCCTATGTTGGCAGTGCTATTCCGACGTTCTTGGCTACAGATACAAACACCAAGAAAACTCTGTACCAACAATGAGGAACATCTACAGAACTCTTGTGAGCCAATATGACCCGTTAGGCTTCCTGATCCCATTCACGACACGAGCCAAAATCATTGTTCAGTGCCTGTGGGACAAGAAGCGCGAATGGGACGACCCAGATCTCCCCAAAGACCTACTCCAGGCCTGGTTAACCTGGCAGGGCGAACTGGCTCAACTACCGGCTGTCACATTCCCAAGATGTTACACCAGTACATGCCTCACCACTAAAGCTATTCATATTGAACTGCTAGCAAGCATTGATACAGACTCCTTTCTCATGTCCCTGAGGAGGTTCATAGCTCGCAGAGGCAAACCCCATGAGCTGCTTTCAGACCATGGGACAAACTTCAAGGGGGGAAACACAGAACTTCAGGGCGCTTTTAACTCACTCCACCCATCCTTGAAAGAGCACCTGGCTTCCCAACAGATCCATTTCCGCTTGAACCCACCGAACGCACCGCACTTTGCAGGATCATGGGAGAGAGAGGTTAGGTCTATTAAGACAGCACTGCATACCTCTCTTGGTTCTCAATCTGTGTCAGAAGAAGTGCTAACTACTGTCCTTGTGGAGATAGAGGGAATACTAAACTCTAGACCTCTAGGATATGTCTCCTCAGACATAGCAGATATTGACCCCGTAACTCCTAATTCCCTCCTCATCGGACGGCCAACTTCTGCACTGCCACAGATCGTATATCCAGAATCGGAGATACTCAGCCGCAAGAGATGGCGACACAGCCAGATCCTAGTTGAAAACTTCTGGAAATTCTTCGTACGCCATTACCTTCCAGAATTACAACAATGGCAAAAATGGCTAAAGGACTCTGAAAACCTTACGATTGGAGCAGTGGTAATGATTATAGACCATCAATCACTCAGGGCTCTATGGCAAGTAGGCACTGTAACCAAAGTAATTCCTGGATTAGACGGACGAGTTCGTACAGCTGTGGTTATCGTCAAAGACAAGAGTTACACGAGGCCTGTGGCTAGTCTAATCAGACTACCTGCCTTACCCGATGGCCATGACAAAGCATAATAGGCCTTTCTTTATTCACAAATTTGCTCAACAAATTAGGGGGCGGCTGTAGAAAAGGTCTAACTTATGACCAAACAGTGCCACCCTTTGGACACACTAAGTTACTACGCTTAGAACTGCTGTAATCCAATTGGCTAAAAGCAGGACACGCCCAGACACATACACATTCCTAGATGGTTCTGTAGCAATCTGTGTGCTGTTCTGTTCCCAATTTCAGTCTACTTTATCATACTGTGTGCGTAACTTCTGAAGTAAGTAACTCAATATTGTTTCATATGTTCGTTGCTTAATTTCTGTAAGGTTATTTTAGGTTAAGGTTAAATTATTATAAGGGTATACTACAGTGCTTGTTATTGGATGTTGTTCATTGCTGTGATGTAATTAGTAAGTATGTCACAAATACACGTGATACAGGACAGCTTAGATACAACAGTTAAAAGAATATAAGGCAATGTTCAGTTTGTTTACCTAACAGTTAATCTAAAGTGGATATATTAATACATAGAAATCTGAAGTGATTTATATCTGACCAATTCATAAAGCTGACCTTATCCATACTATTTAAACATTACTGTTACTGCTCTGAAGTGCACAGTAAAGCTTCTTAATGGACATGGACCGAGTGATTTATTCAATATAATCTGTAGCGGGTGTCACCGAGATTGATAATTGAACCGCAACATTCATACAATAATTATGACGCTGCAAATGTTCAAAACAGCAATCTTTAATGGTGCCAGTAGGATAAAAATGCTAAAAACATATTTTCAGTATGTTTTATATCTGTGTGTTATGTTTGTTTATTCTACATAACTTTAAAGGTATTATTAGCATTTACAAACCCTGTTTATTGAACAAAGCTATAAATGAGTGTGTAAGATAGGGGATGTGTGGTATCGATTGAGAGCTTATTTTATTCAAAGAACAGTGGTCTACATGGAAAATGGGTCGGATGAACAAGACCTCATGTAAAATTACTTTATAAAAGGTAATTAAAAGTGTAATCGGCTTGGCCCCACGTGACAGCCGTAAACTTGGCCTAATGTATGCACAAAAGGGGAAACCAAGTGAGGCGTGGCTAAGCCCTGCAACCACATCCGATTGGACCAATCATCCGTGGGATGGACTGACACAAAGGGACAAAACTCAGTGTCCAGACTCGTCCAAACACGTTCTTTCGCACATACTTTTGTCCGTTCTTTCATCACGTAGTCATCATGACCATCTGAAGGAAGCAAGCTCGCCGCTCGAGCTTGCTCTACACCGACTTCGCTGACGTCATCCACTCTTCGAGAACTCTCAATGAGACTTCGTGCCAGAACTGCAACAAAGAAAGAAGTTCCAGAGTGCGGCCATCGGTAACCAGGCAACCAAGCCTCACCGAATGGCTTTCCTGAAAGTTATCATTTCAACCACAGAGCACCAACCAATCGACAATGCCGTGAATGCTTTCACCGGAGGCAAACCATGAGAACGAAACGTAACGCAAGTATACAAACAAAGCTGCATACCTTGCTGAAAATGGTGCTCGTTTCATAACTAAAACCGTAAGATTAAACCCAAGACTCTGCTCTTGTGACTTTCTTTGGTCTAGTAAACAGTACTAGATGAACTTCCTTGAATTTCACCCTGCAAACTATTGGTATGTTTATGTGTGTATGTATGTATGTGTGTGCGTGTGTGTGTGCATGTGTGTGCGTGCGTGTGTGTGTGTGTGCATGCGTGCGTGTGTTCATTTAGCATAGCTTCATGTATCATAGATTAGTTCAAATAAATTCTTGTTTCATTATAAAGAACTGTTGTCTTCTTAATGGACATGGACAATGGTCATGTATTTTAAAATTTAAACATTTGGCCAGATCTTACATTACCTTGCTCATAATTAGGTAAATACCAGATTTTGTATTATCGTCGTCAGCCACGGGATAAACAGAATTGGTAAGATACACTAAATCATACTAAACGCTGGACGGGTAGTTGATAAAGAGTACGCTATAAATTTTAATTAAGTTTAACATAATTAACTCGAATCCTTAAAGATTCGATTCACCTTTGAACCAGAGCTGAAACCCTACATAAATGGTGGATAATGCGTTGAGCATTGTCTCCCCATTTAAAATACTACACCGGACAAATGGGATGGCACATATGGGAAGTGTAGTGTGTTTTTAACAGCCTTGGATCTTGTGTTTGAGTTTAAATCCAACAGATACTCCACAGACCGGTTGCGCATTGCTCTCCTAGTCTCGATGCTATCCGGGTAGGCAGCTGAGTGGGCCACGGTGGTTCTTATACCATATTCAGATACAGCCTACTCATATGGAGAATCCATCCATCAACTAATGCTAACACTAATGCTGCTGCTGAGGTGGAGACCGACACAAAATTATACCATCTGCGGCAGGGAAGGTCGTCCGTGAGCCGATACACCATGGATTTCCGTACTCTCGCCGTGCAGACCACCTGGGGAGACGCTGCTCTAAGGATCGCCTACTACGAGGGACTGGCTTCACGCATCAAGGATGAACTCGCTGTACGAGAACTTCTGGCCACGCTGGACGGACTAATTCAGCTCGCCCAGCACCTGCTCTCTCGTCCCAGGCCAGCCCCCCGGACCCTGCCGCCCACCACCTCATCTCTTTCGCACTCCACGCCCCGACCACCAGCCTTTATCCCTCACGCCCCGGTTCCTGAGATTCGCCCTTCCTTCACCACCACTACTATGGCATCTGTCGGACCTCCCGCCGTGGTTGACACTGGAGCAACCCATGCAATTAGAACTCGCCTCCTTGACCGCTGCAGAACGGGAACGCCACTTCAGAGAGGGGTAACAGTGTGGGTCATCAGCACACTACAGAGTTATCTGCCCTCTTTGCCCAGGAAATGCTCCCTCCACCTCTCGGTCACGACATCCAGTGTTTCCCATCTCACAGTTCAAGTACACCTCGAACGGGTCAGAATTACTGCGTTCATCGGCACCATCCAGCCCTCCTCCTCGCTTGCCGCCATGGGGTTCTTTTTCGTAATGACTTATGCCCCTTTGTCGACTATCGGGTTCTCAATAAAATCACCATCAAAAACAGACACTTATTGCCTCTTACCAACTTAGCTCTGGACGACCCTCTCTGGTGCCACCATTTGCACAAAGTTCGACCTCCGGTGTGCCTACAACTTGGTGCACATCAGAGAGGGCGATGAGTGGAAGACGGCCTTCATCACCCCCACTGGACACTATGAAAGTTTGGTTGTCCAATTTGGACTCTGTAATGCACCCGCCGCCTTTCAACCATTCATTAATGATGTCCTCAGGGACATGTTAGGCTGGTGAGTGTTCGTCTATCTCGTTGACATTCTCATTTATTCACACACAGCCGAGGAACTCACCCAGCATTTCAGAGCGGTCCTTAAGAGATTGCTCGTACATCAACTGTACTGTAAGTTGGAAAAATGTGCCTTTCACGAGCGCTCCACCACGTTCCTGTCTTTAGTCATCTCGCCCCAGGGTGTGGCCATGAACCCGCAGAAGCTGGAAGTTGTGTGTCATGGGACCCTACCCAAGACCCTCAAGCACCTTCAACGGTTTCTCAGGTTTGCAAACTTCTATAGTTTATCCGGGACTACAGTACGGTTGCCCCCCCTATAACCGCTCTGACTCAACCATCATCTCATCACTTCAGCCTCAACCCTGCTGCCATCACTGCCTTTCATGATTTATGCCACTGGTTCACCACCGCTCCAATTCCACCCAGATGCAAGTAAACTGTTCGTTGTGGTGGTTTGAGGTTCCAGCGAGGTCCAGACCATAAGCTACACCCATGTAGTTTCTTTTCCAAGAAATTTGACCCCACTCAGCAGCGATACGGAGTAGGGGACCGCGAGCTGCTGGCCATAAAGTGGGCTTTGGAAGAATGGCAACACTGGCTCCAGGGCACCAAGGGAGCCATTCATCATCTGGACTGATCATGAGAACCTGATCACAATCCGCAATTTGAAACAGCTCAACCCGAGAACACTACAACTTCCACCTATCCTACCGCCCAGGGTCCAAGAACATCAAAGCTGACGCCCTCTCTCGACAACACGAGGAAGATGCCCCCCGGGTGGACCCAGTGCATCGCACCTACCAAGATCATCCCACCACTTCACTGAGATCTAGAAACGAGGGTTCACTGTGCACAGGAGACGGAGACCGAACCGGCAGGTGTGCCGTCTGGGCGACTCTTTGTGCCCAACACCGTGAGCACCGAGATGTTACAATGGGGCCATTCCTCTCCCCTATCTGGACACCCTGGCACCCATCGCACCCTCCAATTTATACGATGCGCTTCTGGTCGCCATCCATGGCGAGAGCCATTAAGGAGTTTGTCCAGGCATATCCAGTGTGCCAGGGCCAAGGACATCAAACAACCGACACTGGGGGAACTCCAACCACTCGCCGTTCCCCATCGACCCTGGACACACATTTGCCGTCGATTTCATCATGGGCCTGTCGGTCTCCGAAGGAAAAAACAGCATCTTAACCATTGTCACCTAGTTCTCCAAAGCCATGCACATGGTGGATCTCGCTGGACTCTCAGCCAAAAAAACAGCGGAGCTGATTTTAGAACACGTTGTCCAACTGCATGGGTTCCCAAAAAACATCATCTCGGCCAGGGGGCCTCAGTTCACCGCATGGTTCTCGAAGGCCTTCTGCCATCTGATCAATACCACCTGTATCCTCTGGTTGCCATCCCCATACTAACGGCCAGACGGAGCGGACCAACCAACAACTGGAGCGCTACCTGAGATGCTTTGTCGCCGATCGCCAGCGTTCCTGGGCCCACTACCTCCTATGGGCTGAGCTATCTCACAATCTCCACGTCTCATCAGCCACCAATCCCAGCCCATTTAAGGTATGCCACGGTTTTCAGCCTTCGATGTTTGATCATCAAAAACCGGAGGTTGAGGTACCGTCGGCCCAACAGTTGTTTCGCCGTTGTTGGCGGCTGTGGAATCAAGCAAACGCAGCCATCCAACATGCAAACAACCACTACACCATTCAGCATCGCCGTCGACACCCACCGGGTTGATTGTCACCTACATTGTACAAAGTATGGCTATTAACAAAAAGCCTTCAACTTCACACTGAATGCAAAAAACTTTCACCCAGGTTCATTGGTCCATACCGTGTCACTCTCGGGATTAATCCTGTCACCTACCAGCTCCAGCTGCCTGTGGCGCTCCGGATCAGTATTCCATACTTCTCAGCTAAAACCCTTCACTACCTCCTATGGGCTACTGGCTGCTTTTCTGATTGAGTGTGTGTTGCTAGAACGCAGATTTATTTGTGTAGATCCTAGCTCTATCCGTAAGAGAGTTCTTAGATTAAAATGCTGCTTCCGCATTTTTGGGTTCACTGAAATGTAATTTAATCCAAACTTGATCCTTTTGAGTTGTTCAACACATTAATGTATAGAACTAATTTAAAGGCAACATACTGTATTTATTTACATTTTTTTTACATACAAGTTTTGATGTAGTTTTTATCATAAGCGTTTATTTTCAAATGGCATGCTGAGAAAATGTGATTTGGACATTAAGTATAATCATTGTCATTTATTATTTTTAAAATTAGTTTCATCACTATTCATCATCAGCACATATTTTGATTATCAATGTCCACTAAGATGTTATTATAATTTATTATAAATGTGCCTTAATGGTAAAATTGCTATACATATTAAACTGATAATACTCTCACGTGTGCGTGTGTGTGTGTGTGTGTGTGTGTGTGTGTGATATTCATGAATTCAGGCAAACCTGCTAATCAGAACAACTTATACTGTATACTCTGTTCTGTCACTCATTTATTCTCATTTGTTCTGTGATTCAAGAAAAAATATTCTTGGATATTTATTAGGTTTAATCTGTCAATCTGTTTTTATCCTCTGGATAGCATTATCAAGTGCAGTACAGTTGTTTACAGTCAAAACATGTTGAAATAATTTACAAAACCCATTGTGACTTGATAAACCTTGAATACAACAATTTAAATAGCATTGGCCAAAATTCACATGACCAACATTTTCACTGCATAAAAAAACAGCTAGTCATCAAAATCTTTTACATGTTCCTGATTATTAAACAGTGCAGAAGAAAAAAAAAGTTTATTTATTTACTTAACATTAATTCTATTGTTGAATTTAAACTACAACCTGTTTGTTCTTATTTCTTCTTCTATTTTGATCTTTCTGATTGAAGGCTCATTGTGTGTGTGGGGTGTCATTCCTAATTACAATAATTAACTGATGTTAACTATATACTTGTTTATTACATTGGACAGAGATGAATGTGTTTGATTTTTATATCAATAAACTCAAAACATTCACCAATAACCCTGACACACAGAAAATGCATCCAATGAGTCCCAGCAGTCTAGTCAAAAACATGTAAAGTAGCGAAATCATTCTGCTGATATTTGATTTAGGCCTTTTGTTCAAACAAGGCATTACATCATACATATCATGCTGTTCCTTAAATTAGGGAGGAGTGGTGATTTTTGAAAGTATAAAAGCACCAGAGTCATTTACAGTCATCTAATTATGGCTTTTGCAGTTAGTGGTTTACTTTTTAAACATTGTTGACAGAATTAAATAAGAAACATGTATTAATGAATCTGACAGAGTTTAATCAGTTTGATCTCTGTGAGCATTTCTCCTGTCCAGAGAGATCTGTATCTCCTGCAGTTTATATCTTACTGTATGTGTGTTCAGCTGCTGTGGTTCTGCTAACAGTGTGTGGAAATCTGCTCGTCATCATCTCTGTTCTTCACTTCAAGCAGCTACACACACCAACTAACATGCTTGTGCTCTCTCTGGCTGTGTCGGATTTCCTCGTTGGCGTTTGTGTAATGCCACTAACGTTAATCTGGACTATTGAGTCATGCTGGATTTTTGGAAAAGTTTTCTGCACTATTTACTGGGTGATTAGTGGTTTTCTTACAATAACAAGCTACAATATTGCTCAGATTGCTGTGGATCGGTATTTGGCTCTCTCAAACCCCTTTCTCTACATGAACATTGTGTCTGTGAGATTCACTTGTGTTGTAATTGGTTTTAATTGGTCCGTAATGGTGGTTTATATCTTAGCATTCCTTTATTTCAATGGAAGCTTCACAAGTTCTGTAATGTGTCCTGGAGAGTGTCTTCTCCCTCTGAATGATGTTTCGTCTGTAATTGATCTTATATATTCATTAATATTTCCACTTTCTGTCATAATCATATTTTATACTCTAGTATTTGTAATTGCTAAGAAACATGCCACTGCTATCAGAGAGCTTAATAATCACATACGGCCTAAAGAAAATAGGAAAATCACCTCAACCTCAATGAAATCTGAGAGAAAAGCAGCTAAAGTCCTCGGCATTTTAGTGTCTGTGTTTCTGGTGTGTTTACTTCCATATTTCATTTACAGTTTATTAGGTGATCTTATTGAAGTACAGCCAGTAACTATTCGTAAAGTGTTCATTATAGCACATCTTAATTCCACCATTAATCCATTTATTTATGCTCTTTTTTACCCATGGTTTAGGAGATGCATTAAAATAATAATAACTTTGAAAATATTCCAAACAAGCTCTGCATTAATGAATGTCCTTTCATGAAATGATATTTATTATGCACTATATGATATGCCCAAATACTGCAATGTTATAAATAATAAATGCATACTAATCAAACAGAATGTATAATAAAAAAGTGAATAAATAAACAAACAGATGCACATTTAACATTTTTTCAAATATATGGTATAATGTATGCATATATAATATCTGTGGCCTAATCTGCTGTAGAGAAACTTAGTTCTCTTTTAACATCTATAGATAACCCTTATTTTTTATATTTCACCAAAAAAAGCATTTAATACTGTACAACGAATTAACTGAAGATCATAGCAAACCCTAGTGTACTATTATTTATGCCTATAAAAATGTTTAAATTTTCAATACTAGGTTTAATAACCATAATACATATATTATACTATATACTACCAGCCCTGTATCTTATTATATCTCAAGACGAAGACACTTTTTTCACAGTCCCTCCATTTTTACAGACTCCAAAATAATAATAGACAAGTAAATAATTTTTATTTTGTCTTTTAAACGTTTGGGGAGATGCACTGATCTGGAACCTCTAAGAGCTTCGCTATAACTCGCAACATTCTCATTCGAAGCTGCTTGAAATACTAACAATTTAGTCTGACATAACTTGTGTTCTACTTTTCAAGTGGTCTGTGCTAAGTTGCATGTTTGATCTTTATTCCATGTTTGATCTTTATTTCCATTTAATTATTTAATAATTGGTGCTGCATTGTACAAAATGTACTTAAAATTAACTCTAGCAGCTAGTCATATGATCAAGTTTTGTTGGGTCAAACGTTGGTCTAATCATTGTTTATCCCAGTGATACGTATTGTTGTACATTTAATAAAATATCAGTGGAATAAAAATGTATGGTTTAAATGCCAGCATAAGGAAGAAACGTATAAAAGCATCGAGCTATTACTTTCCCTCATAATCATATTTTATATTCAAGTTTTTGTGATTGCTAAGAAACATGTCACAGCTATCAGACGACTTAATAATTACACATGATCTCAAAACACAGAAAATCTGATTAAACTTAATGAAATCTGAGAAAAAGAGCTGCTAAAGTCTTTGGTATTTTAGTGTCTGTTTTTCTGGTGTGTTTACATGCAAGCCCATGATGTGGAAGGGGCATTATATTATAATTGTAGAAAAGGCCTAACTTATGACCAAACAGTGCCACCCTTTGGACACACTAAGTTACTACGCTTAGAACTGCTGTAATCCAATTGGCTAAAAGCAGGACACAGCCACAGTCTCAGACACCTCAAGTCAGTAATGCGAAGCAGAGAATCCTCAACACAAGCTCTTATACAGCAGCCATAGGGGGCAGGCCAGAACTGCCTAGAGGTCAAGACGATCTTCCCCAGCCCACAAGGGCACTGCCTGTACATGCAAGAGGAGACCCTCTGTATTCTCATGCAGTCAGAAACAAAGATATCGATTATCTCGCTGACAACTTGAGGGGGCTGAGATCCCCAAGCTCCATAATCCAGCCAACACCACGTCAGCCCTTCTCTGCTTATGGACCGTCTCAAGTTCAACCTGAATTGGTGTCATACGATGACTTAACCAACCGTCAACCACGACAAAGCGTTCGACAGGCTGGCAGACCTTACGAATACTATGAATACTACAACCTGGATCAAAGAAATTATAATGACCCACCCACTAACTACAGGGATTATGGACGATTAGATACAGCCATCCAGTTTATGCCTCATGATTACAGTCAACATGAGAGTTACCCCACTGAGAACCGCAGACCTGTCAGCTACCCCCCTCATGCTAAACCACAGGGTTACCCTCAGCGTTATGATGGTCAAGTGGGTGCAAGTCTGAACTATGCATGTTATGAGAGACACTCAGAGCAACCTATGTACCCTCATCATGAGCGACCGTCTCATAGCTACCCAGATACCGCAGGGCAGTCTGTAAATCACCCCCAGCCATATCATTCCAGGCACCCTCCTCCTCTGAACCCTTATGTCGAGCCATCGTACAGAGGCCCAATGCCGACAATTCCTACCTTCGGCAGCGAAGATCCTAGAGAGTTCGCCAGACTTAAGATTGCACTGGAGAATCTGCTACCTCCTGAGGCTACAGAACGCTTCAAATTCCAAATTCTGGTTGATCATTTAAAACAAGAGAACGCTTTGCTCATTGCGGACTCATACGTTAACAGCAGGTACCCATATACTAACACTATGAGGTCTCTAACTGCATTTTACGGTCAACCACATCAACTCGCTCTACAGAGAATCGCAGAACTGATGGACGGCCCAAAGATTAAGAGTGGCGACATTAAATCCTTTAGGCTGTTTGCACTGAAAGTGCTTGCATTAGTTGGAATGCTGTACCAACTTGGAGCTAAAGGACGAACAGAACTTGAATGCCGATCGCATGTGTCCCGTCTTCTTGCTAAACTGCCTCATGACCTAAGAGCAAACTTCAGAAGGTTCGTAAATCCAATTGATGTACCAGTCCCAACACTGCTAGATCTTAGCGACTGGCTTGAATATGAGCTCAGAATACAAGAGGACGAGTCACCGTGCATCAGTAACCCAAGTAGAGTTTTCCCTCCGCCACAGAATAGCCAGCATAAAAACCCAAAGCCAACTCAACACTTCGCCACTGTCTTGCATGGTGGAGAACAGAGTAAACTACCTACTGTTACAACAGTCTCAAAGGAGAAACCGAAAAGGTATTGCCCCTTTTGCAACAATGTGCAGCACTACTTTAACCAGTGCTCAAACTTCAAACTGTTGAATCAAGACCAAGTGGAGTACTGGCTGAAGGAAAATCACAGGTGCTTTAAATGTG
>JAAGKR010013557.1:0-13696 GCA_011419295.1 Clarias macrocephalus
TCTCTCTCTCTCTCTCTCTGTGTGTAAACTCACTCTCTCTCTCTCTCCCTCTCTCTCTCTCTCTCTCTCTCTCTCTCTGTGTAAACTCTCTCTCCCTCTCTCTCTGTCGGGTTATACATGTCGCTCCTGAGCTGCCACTGATCCAGACCCGCTCTGTGGTCTGTCTGGGATGCGTGTGATGCCTGGCGACGGTTCTACTTTTACATGAAGAATTAAAAAGAAGAAAATTGGCCTCAGCTGATGCTGACAGCTGTTAGTTCTGAGGACTCGTGACTGCAGTCGTTCGATAGTTCAGGACTGGAGTTTCCTACAGTCTACCTGAGGCTCCATATTAACTTGAACACGTCTCCTGTTATACTGAACTTCCAGCCACCTAACACACTGCAGATGACATGACTGCTGATCAACCCCTGCTATCCGTTATCACCCAGATGAGGATGGGTTCGGTGTTGAGTCCGGTTCCTCTCAAGGTTTCTTCCTATTGACGTCTCAGGGAGTTTTTCCCGCAGCACCATCGCCCTCGGCTCGCTCATCAGAGACAATCTGTTCAGTTTTATTCACGCACATTTCATACTTCATACAGACTTCCATAATTTTCTTTTGATTGTGTAAAGCTGCTTTGCGACAATGACAATTGCTAAAAGCTCTATACAAAGAAAATAGAGAGAAATACAATTCAGGAAAGTCCATGAAATTAGAAGGTGTGCAAACTTTGACTGCTACTATATGAAAATACCTACATAATAAAAAAAACATACATTTATGGCAGTTACATTTTATCTGGACATCTGGGCAGCTGAGGGTTAAGGGCCCAATGCTCAAGGGCTCAATGGCCTTAGTGGTTTAAACCTGAGATTTGGACCTTCCGATCAGTAATCTAACCACAGCCGTAACCACTGAGCTCCCTCTGTACCGATACTTAAAGCATATAACAATATTAGAGACAGGCTGATAAAGTTACAAATGTATGAATTTTCAAGCTCATGGCTTGATGAGGGACATAACAGAGAATGTATTTAATGTATAAGACAGCATGTGTTGTCACATTCACGTAAATGCAAATTTCTGTCCGTACTCCTTTTTTTGTTTTTGGCCGTTATGCTGGAAAATTGTTAATTTTATAACAATTCATAATTATGAAACCCTTTTTTGCTCAAAAATGTTTTTCAAGTGTCCACCCCCCCCACCCCCACCCCCAAAAAATGGGCCTCGGTGATCAATGATTGCGATGCCACCACTGCCAATCAGTCTAGTCCTTCTTATTAAATACCCTTAAAATATACTTCAGACAGGCAGGAGGTTATTGAAGAAAGTCAGACATTTGACCTTGCTGTGACCTTGTTTCTGTTTGGATCAATTTCAAAATCGAATCCCTTCATGTCTAGTTACAATGATTATTTCTTATGAATACTAAAAGAATCCAGTCACTCTGTCCTGAAATACTGAACGAACAAGAACCTTGGGTGGATGGATAGATGGATGAAAATCGACAGCTAGTGAACGTTGCTTGGCTTCCTGGGCCTGTTCCAGCTAATAATATATCTGTACATTAAACAGGCAGACAGCTATTAAAGGAAAACTCTTTCACACCTTGTTGTAGCCTTGATCCATATTTGACTCATTTGCGAAAACTAAACAGATGCCCTGGTGGTACGATGATAATTCCATATACATTCTATAAGCATTTAACTTGTTGCTCTTGAGATTTCACACTAACAAGAATATTTGCTGTTAGGATGCAGCCACAGTAACGTGGTTGATAAAGGCTATAAGGTGCAGGAAGTGCAGGAAGTGGGGAATTTTAAACCATATTCATGCTGTTAATTCGACTTGTATTCTGCACCATTTCCGGAGTTTCCTTGTGGCAGGACTGTGAGTGATCAAAGACTTCCAAGGTCTTTCAGCTGCACTGGTTTAAAAGATCTGTTATCATTCAGGTCTAGAGACATACAGGGTTTTGTTGTTGTTGTTCATGGTACTAGAGGATGTTAGGAGAATGAAATCTCTTACGGTGCTCTAGTGAAGGTAATGATGCACAGCTTTGACCCCATGTAACCCACATCACAATGAAATTGCCCACGTGTCACACTGCAAGTCAGTCTGAAGCTAAATGCCAAACGCACTTTTACCTTTTGACTCATCTTTGCCCTCTTTTCTCCCTCAATATAATGTCAGTGGAAAGAGTGAAAAAAATAAAAAAAAATCCATTTGCTTAGAAATAATAAGGGCATCATATGGGAATGTGCAAGTCTACAGTACCTTCACTTACTGTACTGCAGCACTCACTGGACGAACAGAATGAGAGAGAGATTATAAAGCAGCATGGGAAGTGCATCCAGGTTAGTGACAGAAATTATACATATTCTTCAATTAATCAAAGATTTGCTCTATAATTAATCAAAACAGGGTATATAAGGCCTTTAACAGGACCATAATATTATTGCAGAGATTTGTCAGCTTTTATGCTCTTTCACCTGCCTCCACTGAGTAATCTTGACATTTTTTTTTCCCCCATAGTGATTGCAGTCTTGTTGGGTCCCTGCCGTCAAGTGGAATGGTATTTTTAGCTCCTGACTGACGCAAAATCAAACACAGCTGACCATCTAACTACCCTAACACCCACCCCATAACCCCCCCCCCCACACACACACACGCAAGTGCGCACTGCACATACTAACGAACCCGAGCACATCCAAACCCACACGTTTCCTCCGTGTAAATGCGAGCAGTGTGTAGCACAGAGACACAGTGTGAGTTCACTTGGTGGTTGGCAGCGTAAGCTCCTCGCACGCTTGCTCCATGCAGTCTGTTCAGTCCACGTTGGCAGCCGGCGTACTTAGCCATGTAAACCATGATGCGAGCCCTTTCTTGCGCTAGCTGTGTGACGTACTCTCTTAACTGTGATTCGAAGAGATAAGATAATATTAGGATCTCATGGCCTCCCACGGACATGAATTGCTATTTTCAGTTGGACCTGGTGGCGTGGATGAACAGACTGACAAAACACGTAAGCGTAGAGGTGTAGCGTGCAATTAAATAGGTGGAACTTGGACAAAAGAGGTCATCTTTGTTGCTATGTTACACCTATTCTCAAATAATTGTAATGGCAGTGTAGAATACTAAGCTATTCAAAACAAAGTCATACTGTATCTCACATGCTTCTAAAGAAATGTATTATTTTGAGTTATTTCACACGGTACTGTCGCTTGGATACTCACTTTTGATCTGTCCGGTAAACAGGTTAATATAAGATTTCATCTGTGTGTGTGTGCGTGTGTGTGTGTGTGTGTATGTGTGTGTGTGTGTGTGTGTGTGTGTGTGTGTGTGTGTGTGTGTGTGTGTGTGTGTGTGTGTGTGTGTGTGTGTGTGTATTATACACTGGCTGGTTGTTTGGATTGTAATAAGCAAATACTAATCAAGCAAAGAAAACAACTAAGGATTTGGCTGAAATTACTGGAATTGGTTCAAGAACTGTTCAACACAGTATTAAAGCCTGGACAGATAGCACTGAACTGTCACCGTCGCAGGAAAAAAAAAGGTGTAGTCGGGAAACAAAATCTTGAATAAGCATCATCGGAGATCACAACTCCTGTACGATGTGAGTGTGATGAGGACGCACAGGACTGGGACTAAACAGCTGTGTGTCCATGAGAAAACCATGAGGGAAAAAAAGGCTTCAGTGTGCTAGAAAGCGTAAAGGTTGGAGTTTGGAGCAGTGGAAAAAAGGTGAGTCCAGATTGCGATGGGCGTGTCAGGGTAACAATGGAAGCGCATGAGAGAGATGCACCCATCAAGGCATTGTTTTAGCAACTTTATGTCGTAACATTTATTTCCGTCTGGAGTCGCATTCATTTTTGGGTGAGCTTTGGTACTGATGACGACAAACCACTCCGTATAGTCTTCTGCAGCACATTTCCTGCTCATTCAGAACATCCACTTTTTAACCCCACGTCATAACACCGTCTCCAGAGGCTTGTGCAGTGGACACTATGCATGATGGGTGCGTCGCTTCATACCCTGACACGCCCATCGCTCTGGAATACACTCAATCTGGACTCATGAGGTCACGTGACCTTTTCCCTTTGCTCCAAAGTCCAATCTTTATGCTCCAATAAATGGTCTGATTTGTAAACAGCAAGATTTTGGGAAATCAGCGTTCAGACTGGCATAAACCAGTATTCGTTTTTTTTTTTCCTTCTTTCTTATTCCTGCCTTATAAAGTTGCGCAGGCTTCCCATTGTTTAATCTCTTTTCCAACCATGGGCAAGAAAATGTCATTAAATGTAGCTACGAGAGAATTTGTGGAACAAGTTCCTACTAACACGACCACTGAGGACAACAACACCAAATATCCCCCGCGCGATGTCGTGTCCTGATCACCACACACACAATATACGCAGACTGAATCCGTCACAGTGCTCCAAAGTCATGTTCAGCATGCTCCTCTCTGACTTGAGCAAGTTCCAGACTTTTTTACTGTGGTTTTATCTATTCATTTATTTTGGTTTTGTTTTTTGGAGATGTTCTGCTGTTCACAGATTCAGATTTTTGTCTTGACCCTGTCATGGTTGTTTGCAAACCGCATGACTTCTTTTTGACCTTGCCTCTGGAATATTGTGTTGGACTTGTCTGAGTGGTATTTATAATGTGTGAGCAGTGTTCATGAGTCCAGCCGAACTCAAACCCTAAAGTATTAAATCAACACTGGAGATTTTACTGTGGACTAATACAGTATCTTTAACATAATGATTCTTTTTTTTTTTTTAGACTGAAAAAAATCCTGGAGATTTTCTTTTTATAATTTGTGACCTTTAGTCTGCATTTCAGCAGAGTAGTTCCATTGTGCAATTTTTTCCCGCTGCATCACACTGGGTTAAATATGACTTCTGAAATCACTAACCTGCCTCAACTTATAATTAAACATTATGAATTAGATAAATTGATTTCCATTTTCTTAGAGGAGAATTTCAGAAGCGGGACGCCCAGTCCTCATACAGCGTCTGAAAAAATTCTGGCCACCTTACATTAGGATGGCCTTGAGGATATGAGATCTAATATTACTAAAAAGACGAAACAGAACATTTCAAACACAAAACCTGAAAACATAACAGAATGTTATGTTGAATGTATTTCATAACAATATCATTAGAACTGCCCTGTGATGGATTGACACCCCGTCCAGGGTGTCCCCACCTGGGATAGGTTCCAGGCCCCAGCGACCCTGTATACAGAATAAAGCAGTACAGATGATGAGTGAGTGAGAGGGAGATAATCAGAACTGACATGGAGTTATTTGGAAACCATGTGTAGTCAGAACCAAGAGAACTGGGACTCCAAGGCCAGTTCTTGGATTTTTGGATCTAGATATTCAGATATGTGGCTCTAAGATAAAAACTGAGATATGAAACTAAAGATTAGAAATTTAGCCTTTTATTTTATATAAAAATGTGATATGCAAGTTAGAACACGGCACCTTTGGCAGCAAACCAGCTTTCTCTTGTGAGCAAAAGTATTGGAACATTAATAAGTCAATGAAAAGACAATAAGGCTTAATCTTTGGTTGCATACCTCTTAGGATAAGTGCATCAAGCTGGTGACCCAGGAAACTGGTGCATCCTTCTTTTAACAGTGCTTCTTTTCCAGGCTTGTAATGCAATGTCTGTTAGTTGATGTGTATTTTGGGAAGTCTCCTCTTCAGGAGGTAAAATGCTGCTCAGGAAGGATACAGTCTGCTGATTGACTCGGTCATTAGACTGGATCCATTTCTCTGTAAATTGTCAGACCGAGACTTGAATTCATTATGTGGCTATACACGCCCAAGGCATTACACTACCACAATCTGGTTCTCCTTATTTTTTTTCTTGCAATATTCACAGGTGGAACCCAGGACTCAAACCAAGAGTAGATGCTCAGTGTTATTAATTGCTTAAATGGTGACTCGAACCGGGGCAGGCCTGGGCAACAAGAAACACCTGGTAGGTGTGTTCACATATTTATGACCACTGGTTTACACCAGTGGTTTAACAAGTCTAAATGAAAACATCAGAAAATAAAACCTGAAATTACGATCCATCATCTCAGATTCAAGTTTTGAACACAAACCCAAGTAGGAGTAGGAGTTGGTCCTACCATTACAACACTCTGGAGAGGTACTTCCTACATAATGTATCTCTTCTAATACAGACGTTCCTCCTGAGCGTTAGCGTAGAAAGATCAAAGGTTATTTGATGTGCTGTTTCGCTTCTGTGCGTCAACGCTGCCAAGCAGGATGTTCTGTGAAGTAAAAAGTCAACTGAGACTTTTGTTTCTGAGGATCTATTGTTGTAGTAATCATATGCTGCATTTTATTGCGCTGTAGTGATCATTTTGATTGAAAGCAGTGTAATAACAACCTAGTCTCTTTTGGAGACATTGAGTGATGCATCAGGCTTTCTATCACAGTTACATTCTGCATCTATATTCATAGTAACAGACCCTCTCACATTTTCCTCGTCCACATCTCTATAGTTTTCTTGGCTTAAACTGTAACTGTGCATCCATTACCACCGGTAGTGCTAAGTACATGCTAAAATATACGCGAACATTAGTGTGTGTGCTTCAAGACGTTTGAATTTGTGTCACTGCGACAAACAAATATATAAGTTCAAGTGATCTGTAGTGCTTAATGTTCATATGGATGTTTTATGATGAGTGTATTTAAGCTGATTTGTGTACGGCTCTAATTGGAAAAGCACAGCTTTATGCCAACATGCATGTTTAAAAGCAGATTAGCAGATCCCTTGGTAGTGTAATGAGCGCTCCTACACGAGTTGGCTGAAGAATATTAAAGCCTTCATCCGGGCTGCGTTCCGCATGTAACTGGAGTCAGCTGTATCTGTGGGCTATAAACAACCTTGGGAAATATTTAAGAATGAAGTGTATCTAGTGGTAAAGAAATTCTAATATTTTTTCATCATCTTCAAGGCACTCACTATTAAACTAAAGGATGTGAGGAATCCTCTGAGGGAAGGCTTTCATGGGCTGTGCTTTGATCACAGGAGAAAAGAGGTTTCTAATAGTAAAGACCCAAAGAACAGTCCATTGTTACTGGCGCGCTAATTAGTAGGCAGAAGGAATTTACACGTTACCTAAATCTGCGCGTTATCTGCACACCAGCAGAGTGTAAGGATTTACAATTTTTTTTCAAGAAGCCATGACAACAAGATGATGGCGTTTACAGAATCTATACAGTAGATACAATTAGAGTGAATAATTAATTAATATGTAAGATTCCAGGGCGGTACTGTGACCTAGTGGTTAGCACTGTCGCCTTGCACCTCCAGGGCCTGGGTTCGATTCATGTGCATGGAGTTTGCATGTTCGCCCTGTGCTTGGTGGGTTTCCTCAAGGTTCTCCGGTTTCCTCCCACAGTCCAAAGACATGCAGATCAGGCTAACTGCCGTTCCCAAATTGCCAATAGTGTGTGAGTGTGTGTATGTGTGTGCCCTGTGATGGGTTGCCATCCCGTCCAGGCTGTACCCCGCCTCATGCCCTAGGTCTCCTGAGATAGGCTCCAGGCCCCCTGTGACCTCATATACATGAGGTTCGGACAATTAATGAGTGAGTGAGTAAGATTCTAAATCTTAATTGTAATGTAAGATTCTAAGACTGAGCTACTAAAATATTTCGGATAAGTGGTTGGAACCCCAGTTATCCTTCAGTTTGATCTTACATTTTACATTCTTTACTGTACAGGTGCAAATCCCACAGAGTCGTACTGCATGTCGTTAGAGAACATTTTCTAACAAGAAAAAAATAATACATAATACAGGACCTAACATATGGGAATTTGTGTCAGGTTAAAGAACAGCTGTCCCAACTGTATAGAAGGGGTGTATAGAGCCAGGGCAATACAAATATGCCACCTCAATCTCCTTAATCTCTGTGGGACTGGCAACACTGGGTCAAGAGCGAGAAGCCTTTTAAAAATCAGCTTCCTTCACCCATCCCAAAGAACACAGGATCTCATACAGCAACCACACTGAGCCTCTCACAGGTGTGATGGTATGTACTGTAGCTACTGTTCCTAGCATTTATCCAAGTAGAAGAAACATGTAGTTTTGTCTAAACTCAAGGCTGTCTGCGTAATCCAGGAATCCTGAGGTTTGTGTACCCAAGGCTGATGGGTCGGTCTGGTTCTGAATGGAAAAGTCAACACTCTGTCCGTATGTGAATACTGGATTGATCCAAGGAATTATCGGCAAATTCCAATGTTTTCTTATCTTGGGAGATACACCAATTTGTCAGGCTTTTTTATTTTTATTTTTATTATTGTTTTTTTTTTTTGGAGCCCCAGCCGATTATGTCCCAGGCTGCAGGCTTGTTGGCTTCCTAGCCGGACTTCCTAGCCTGAGGTGACAGGCGGTTTGCGGGGCGGGGGATCTTGGTCAAGCATGGGCTTCAGATGCACTACTTGTGCATTTCTCTATGCTTTCAGTGATGACTGCAATCACAGATGAGGAGTGTGAAATTGATCCTTGACCTCGAACTGGGGAAAAGCTACAAGCCAGTGATCATCCTTTTTCAGTTTGAGGTGAGATTTTAAAAGTAATAAACAAATGCAATCCCAGAGCTCTTCTGACTCATGCACCAGGGGAGCATCTGGTGTTACTGTAATATGTGAACAACAGGTTTTATGTCCTCATCTGAGGGAAAAAATAGAGATCATCAGCTGACCCTTCTGGCCCAGACTATAGAGAGGGCACAAATCAACAACATGGGCCGTGATTGTTATTCATGTCATGCTATACATTTGTACCATTGACTTTTATTTAATTACATACAAGTACCTTGGAGAGCACCCATTCTCAGGCATTAATTCAATTGACTGCAGAGGTCTTGTGAACAGATGCTCTCTCTAAAAAGGCAGTGCAGGCTTCTGTCTCAATTTCATACACCAAGGATTAGTATTATCTGTTTCATTCTGTTTCAAACACTCCTCATGTCCTTGCACTGACAGTGTGGTTATGAACATGTAAGCAATGATCCCTCGGCTGACTTTTTGACAAAATACTATACCTAACACAATATGCACCTGCCATCACAGCATCTCTGATGCTTTTGAAGAACTCAGAAGGGCCTTCCCCACATTCCTGTACTTGATCATGAATCTGTCAGTCTTGAGATTATAAAAAAAAAAAAATCAAAGAAAGAAAAAATCTGAAAGTTCAAGCACACTCAAAAAAAATCTGAATTGTATTCACAGACTACGAAAATCCTAGCGGTTTTTAAACTTATTCAAAGGTGGTTAGTTGTGGATTGTAGATAGGTGACTGATGTACATTACATCACAGTAACATTGAATTTATTGCATCACTAACCCATGGTCCTTAGGGAATTCCCCTGATTAGCCACTATGGCATTGACAGGATACGTATCACACTGCAGTCAGGTTGATTAACCATCTTCAGTTGCACATGGATAGCTATGGCATCATCTGCATTGTGTACCATGAGAAGGTCACTGCAGATGAAGAATTCGTACATCCCTTAATAGTGTTTTCTGCACTGATGAACTTGATTGGATGCCAAACAAAAATGCTAACAAAATGTGCAGGATCCTTGTCAACTATCTGATACTGTATGTAGCATGTGAAGACAGAGGCTGAAAGAGAGATCTTTGTAATGATCACTTTGTACTCATTTACACAACATCAGACAAAATCTTTCTTTTATTTATATTGAATATTTCCTGTTAAAGTACATGTACAGTATTTTATGGGAAATTTGAAAAATGAAAATATGGCAGTAAAAATGTTTACAGAATGACCGTGTAGAGAGAGAGTTGTCCACTCAGCAAAATACCCACTTGCAACTACGTCCACAAAAAAAAAAAAAACCTGCATATAAGGACTTGAAAGATTCTAAAATGTTTTCAGTCTTTCGTGGCAGACACATTAACAGAAGGAAAAGATGACGCGAGCTACGGCAGTTCATTATATGATATTAGTGGGAAGTGAGCTATTTGTTTTTTAACACATTTTACTGCACATTAAAACCGTAGCTTACTCATAACAACATGGAACAAAATGTAAAAGATTTAAACCACACACCAACATCATTTACAGCATAACCTGTTGCATCACTGCAGCTCACATCCCTACAACCTGTTACCTCTTTCACGCCAGCCTCTGTCTCCTGGGTTGCTGTCTGGGTGTATATTTTTGCTATTCTAATCTATCCTTTTATTAAACATGATTAAGATTTTTTGCACATAATCGATAATAAAGAAACCTTAAGTAATGTTAGAAAATGTTAAAGAATGAATATGTTGTAATATAATGCAGTTTAATACGTATACAACAGTTAGTTCCAACTGAGTAATCTGATAAGACGAGGGGCCTTTTTGACCTGATACTTGACCTGTGAGCTCCAAATTTATTTATTACAAAACTGTGGGTCAAGAAAAGGTGTTTACAAAACCAGTGACACCGTTGCAGAAGTTGCAAAGTACCAGTCAAAAGTTTGGACACACCGACTAATTTAGTGTTATTTGCTTTGTGATCTATTTTCTATATTCTAGAACAATACAAAACTATGAAATAACAAAAATAGAGTTATATAATTAGGTAAAAACAAGAACAACAGTTTTTTTTTTTTTAAGACGAAGGTGAACTGTTATGGAACAGTTCTTACAAGAACAGTATTGTGTCAAGTGCATTTGCAAAACCCATCAAGCTCCATGATGAAACTGTCTCTCATGAAGACCTTCCCAGGAAAGCGAGACCAAAACTTGGCTCTTACACAGAGCTCGGGCATAATCTCCAGCAGGCTCAGTAAAACCTAACAGCCGTCTTACTTATACATTTTTGTTTAACACTACTGACAATTTAAAGGATTGACACAAATATTGTGTATTTTCTATCGCTCTTTATAGAAGTTTCTTTGATGTAGGAATATTCAATCAATCAATCAACATTTATTTGGATAGCACCTTACAGCAACCTTAGTTGAACCAAAGTGCTTTAAATGAAAAATGATAAAAGACATATAATGTTACAAAATATCAAAAGCAATTCTAAATAATGAAGTTTTGCTTTAAACCTAGGCAGGTCAGTAATATAGCACGTAGCTCAAGTTCTCTGGTGTTCCAGAGTTCAGGACCAGCCACTGCGAAAGAGCTATTTCAGTGCAGACACTATGGTTTGTACCATGACAGAGGGACCTCTAGTAGATGATGGTGAGCAGAACGTAAATCTCTACTCAGAGTGTTACATTTAAAATCTTTGCAAAGGCGTCTTTGCTTATGCCCATAATTTCGCCTGCTGTAGGCCGTGTCCACATAACTGCATTGAATTGCTGCCATATGATTAGATATTTGTGTTAATCAGCAGGTGAACAGGTGGAGGATGAGTGTATATATTCATATAGAACAGCAAAAAAAACTTAACTAACTAACAAAAAAATAACAATGCACAAGAGATTAAAAATTCTGTAGCCATCAGTCATGTGGCTAATGATTTGCAAGAACTAGAATCAGGGCTGTGTTGGCAATTTTGCTACTTCGTATTTTTCCCAATGTTTGATGGAAGTAATGTACATACTCTACATAATTGATTGACTGATTCTGGTTTAGGCCACTTTCGTTTCAGATCTCTGTAAGATGCTGATTATGCCGTTGTGTTACACTCTCACTAAGCATTTCATCCTTACATCAGTGGTTCAGCGCAATAATACAACAATTTCTAAAAACTTTCTTGAACACGAACCCAGTGCTACAGCAAAGTTGCATTAAAAAACCCCTGAGTAGATCTGTCTATCTGGTGTGTACTTGAATACATGATATATTATGTAATTCATACAGTCAACAATGCCAGCTCCCATTAGTCTTATTTTGGTGATAATACATTTGGAACTAGCAGGTTGGAGCACCACAAGACCCCTGTCATGTAAAACCCTGCTCGTATTCATTAGCAAAATGTGACATTGTTTTGTTCTCTGTCATTCCCCCCCCTTTTTTTTCAATGCTATCCACCTTTTATATTAGCCTACCACTGTTCTCTCCTTCTGGTATGCCAGCACTTCCTACTCTGAACATTATTATTGTGCTTTTTATAGGGCTGCTTCTATGTGCTCTTAATTAACATTGTGAGTGTGATTTCGACTCCGCGTCAGTCACAGAGATAGGTTTTTTCGTTAAAGCTTCTGAAATGTTCTGTTGGTACGTAAAGAGTTTAGTTTATAGGTAAGATCAGAAGAAAAATAGAATCATTAAATTCTGAACTGGGGTCTGTTGGTTTAGTTTAGTTTATTTAATGTTGTCATATGCACGTTCAGACAGGGCCAACAGTACAATGAAATGCTTCGGATGAGAAAAACAGAAGAATTATAAACTTTTTTTTTTTAATGTGTGTGTGTGTATGTAAATGTGGCATTGCACATAATCAACATATTTCACATTAAATTCCATTTAAGTACATTAAAATTGTATTGCACAATGCAGAGTATATTTTAGTTGTCCTTGTGCAGGAATTCCTTTAAAACAAAGTTTTTCATGGCCAAAGGCAGCAAATATGGTGTGTTTGTATTATATCTCTCAGCCTATCCATTGTAAGTTAAGAATACTTATAGCCTGGTGATATAAACTGTCGTTTAGTCTTTTGGTGCCTGCAGGCAGACTCCTGTACCACCGACCAGATGGTAGCAGGGAGAAAAGTCTGCGTGCAGGATGGTTGTGGTCCTGGATGATACTGCATGCCTTCCGCAGGCACCATCTGTAACATATACCGTATCCACGGATGGAACGGGAGCGACCAAGAATGGTCATAACATCAGCAAACTAAAGATGTAGTTGGAGCTATGTTTAGCAATACAATCATGTGTAAACAGAGTACAACAGGGGGCTGAGAACACACCCCTGTGGTGCACCTGTACTGAGGGTTAGTGATGATGTGGTATGGCTACCTGGTTTTCACCATCTGTGGACGGTCCTGATGGTCAGGAAGTCAAAGGTCCAGCTTCAAATGGAGATATCCAGACCCAGATCAGCAAGTTTACTGAACAGTTTGGAGGGATGATTCAGAGAGAGGTTGAAGATTCTTCTGGTCAGAACCCCGTAAGTTGGTCCGCACGTACCCTCAGGACCCGACCTGGGATCCCAACAGGTCATGGGATTAAAACTGGTTTGTGATTTGATTGCATCAGAACAGCGTTAAGCCTTATTTTAATGTCATGAAGGCTAAATTTAATGCTGCTTGGAAATGTGGCTTAGCCACAGGGAGGCGTGAATTAATTGAGTTTTTTCTGTAAATACACATAAAGACTTGCAGCATTGTTGCAACCCGAAGATGACAATAATTAATGACTGTTACCCCTGTCTACTGATAAAATTAGGTCCACATCTGTCTGTCTTAATTGTAATGTGAAGTTCATGTACACTTTTCGCCGGACTGACTTTTATATGACCTTGTTTTGATGTTAATCTAGGGCTCAAACAACGCTGGTGTTTTCAGTGTCTGTTTATTTCAGATCTTTTGTCCACTTGTTTCTTTTTAACATTTTTGCTGAGATCCTAAAAATCTATTTGCTTTGTTTTCAGAGCGAGATAGAGAGAGAGAAAGTGCTGAAATTTCATCAAGTGATTGCTTTCTGTCTTATTCTGATTAAGACACATGATGCTGCCTGGATAATTATGTTTAGCCGCCACACAAATAAATCTC
>JAAGKR010013559.1:0-13693 GCA_011419295.1 Clarias macrocephalus
CTCTCTCCTCCCCTTTCCTTCCTCACCATTTTATTTAAAGACATCTCCCAGTGTCTGTGTTCAGTTCTTCCTGCTTAAGGCTTTAAAGAGTCAAGTAGGATTGCATCTCAGACAGACACCATTTAGCAGATTTTACTGGTTCTGAATTGAAGAAAAAAAATCACAAAGTGCTCATGAACAAGTAAACAACAGATGTTGCGCAATGTCCAAACTGGCCAATATGTTACAAATACCAGAAGAATTACTCATTATTACGAAGTTCCCTTGCATTTTTAAATAAAAAACAAAACTGGACTTTACAATGAAGCTAACAATTCTATCCTGGTAAGCGGCTTCTAAAGATGTATCTAAGGATGAAATTATGATGAGCAATGAGGAAGACAATACCTTTCCTGAGAGCTTGTTCCCTCTTTAAAGTTGATAGAAAGTGGCTTGGACTGATCACTCTTTAAGGACACACAGCTGGGTTCAGGAGAATTTGGTCTTTCCTGAGTTCCTCTAAAAGAGTAAAAATAAATGTCTTAGCAATTTTTAGCGATTAGTAAGTAACATCAATAACACTGCCAAAGTAAAGGGCTACAGGATCATTTGGTGCACATTGCTGACATTGCTGGGAACTTCAACACATTCTACCTAATCAGAAGCTCAGCACATCTTACTATTAACTTCTTTTTATTCCACAGGATGAATAAGAGAACATCCCAGTTAGCCCATATGATATTTGTTGTGACAATTTGTTGTAAAAAAATAAAGCGTAAATTTTACGGTAAAAATACGGCAGCTGTGGTTGCCAGAAGTTTATCGTAAAAAATATGGTAGCACTGTTTTTAGGTTGTACAGAATTTCACTCATTTTACAGACTCCAATTTTTTATTTTTTTTTTCCAAGCCTGGCCAGGAATCGAACCCAAACCCTGGCGGTGCAAGGCGACAGTGCTAACCACTACACTACTGTACTTGCTACACAAATGTTGTCGTTGTTGGAGTTCAAGTCGTGCGGGGGACGCGGGGAAACCGAGGAAGTCCAACAACGACAACAACTGCACAGGAAACACAGTAGTGTAGTGGTTAGCACCGTTGCTTTGCACCACCAGGATCTGGGTTCAATTCCTGGCCAGGATTGAAAAAAAGGAAACAATTAAAATCCATAGGAATATCCAGTATAATGAGTGTAAATCCTGTACAACCAAAAATGTTGCTACCTTTTTTTTTAATGGTAAACTTCTGGCAACCACAGCTGCCGTTTTTTTTTTACATAAAAATTTACAATTTATTCTTTACAGTGTAGGCTCTATTTCATTTTGTTAGAGTGAATATTTCAAATGTCAGTTGGACTAACTGGAATAAATACAGTCACATGCATCTGTTGTTTCACTTTAACACTTTAACCTGAGCCATGCAGGGTAAAATCTATGGTTAGTTTTAGACAAAATGGCTGGGCGTGCGCAATGGGGGCGTTGTGTGCATGCAGAAACAATGACCATATTTCCCAGGCTTTCCGTCTTTAATCTTTGATTAAAGATTATTGTTTGCATAATGTAGTTACTGAAAAATAACAATCAATATTATTAAAATGGTATGTAAATTTTAAATAGCTTATATTGTCGAATAAATCAAATTCAGTCGACATAAACAATACAAGCCTCGAAACGCGCTTCACTAAATAGTTCCTGGATTTCTCGACACAGCTTCGAAGCATCGGCACAGTACGTCCCATCACTACTACAGACCATGTTTTTGCTTACAGTTTATCGGATGACCATTTGTAAAATTATACTGTGTATGACTTTGTACTACGTTTCTGACTACGGTTTTGGTTGTTTGGCTGTAAATACATCTTGGACATATTTGTATATAATTCTGCACTCAGTGGCTTAGTAGGGAGTCGACACCATTTTGTTTGCACCTTATTTTTTCTTGGTTTGTGGTTAGGAAGGGAGTAAGGGGAGTATTTTGTATTTCCGTTTCTTTACTTTTGGTGCAGGTTAGTTGTTCCACTTCAGGACTAGGTAGAGGGAATTTTGTTTATTGTTTTGGCCTTGTCGCCTTCTGAAGCTCACAATCACCTTTTTGGGATTTGCTTATGCACTTTTGTAAAATAAACACTAAGCAAATGCACTTTTGGTCTCACCCCTTTTTTTCTCTTCATTGCTGTTATGGCCCGACCTAGGCTGCGTTTCCCGATAACGATTGATCTTAGCGCTTAGGTTTTCTACGAGTCATTTTGCGAACGTTTGCTATTGTTTCACGTGCATTTCTCCAAAATGCACTCAACACAATTTCATGTAGCCCTGCTTTAAATACTACTTAGGTCGAGCGCGCACAGAATCGAGAAGTCGCGCGTGCGCAGAGAACATGTTGAGCCAGCAGGGGCGATGTTGTACCCGCAGAATCGAGCTGTTGAGCGCGCAGTGGAGACTGTGGCAGTGGAGTGCTTTGTCTGCTCTCAAAATGTCAAACCGCGTGCTGAGAATTTTGGCAGGAATATAACGCCATACTGGTCAAGTGCTGAAATGTCACGCTGTAGAACGACTCGTCATTGTTGCACATGCTGTTATAGCAATCCATCAAATTTTTCATTTCCGTTTCTTCTTCTACTTGTGTGAATGTATATTCAACTCGAATAACATAAAAAGTCCCGTAATTTCTTCTTGAGCAAGTTTTAAAAAATAAATTAACTGGAAATGTTATACTGTAAAAACACATTTTTTCTTGCTGCAATCTTGCATAAAACAAATTCTAGCAGCCCTTGCCAGAAATTACATCAGCATCATTTCGATATTTATATGAAACCTTCATTACTTAAGTAGAATTATGTATCAATTTCTTTATCAACAATTGCTTATCTCACATCAAAATAAATAAGTAAATAAATAAGCTTTTACATTTATTTTTGAAAAGTTTAGCCTCGTTATCTTCACCTGATGTGCATTTGCTAATAGGAGAAAAATGTAAATAAGCACATGACTAGGGGTGGAGACACTAGCAAAATGGCTGAAACCAAAAAACAAAGAAAATACATTTTTCAAAAAGAGGAAATTAATATTATTTTAAAGGAGGTGGAGCTACAAAAACATGTAATTTTCAGCAGGTTTAAGGGCAGTTATACAAATAAAGAAAAACAAAAAATCTGCGATGATATTGCTGTATTGAATTTGAAGTTGAAGATGAGACTCCATGTTCAGTACATGGCTGGGTTTCAGGCACGCCAGCAAGTCACAGACACATTTTTGAGTTCCTCCTTTATTTGTGTCATCTTTAAAGCACATAAAATATTTTCTGTTAAATACAACATTTGTACTACCTTTGAAATTTCCATATACAACAGTGTACTTTTTTCATTCTAACATTTATTATGTCATTTTTTTCTTTATTCGTTATTAATTCTATATTGAATTGTGTAATGAGTAGAAAATAGAAACCAATATGCGTCCAAATAAAATGAAAAATCACTTTGAAGAGAAGTAAATTTTAGGTGCAATTTGCCGGTTGTCCAGTAGGTGACCTCATAACTCTGTCTCCTTCCGATGCACGTAAGGCTTTACGATTACTCCAGAGCACTGGTAGATCTACGAAGATTTTCAAGTGCTACTTAAGTTACGATGTGTTTGGGAAACAGACCGTAATATTAAGATCAGTCCTACGATCATTTTTACGAACTTCTTAGGCTTACGATGCTTTTGGGAAACGCAGCCCTAGACCGAGACATAACAACCTAGAAAGGCCCCACAAGGCCCCACAGGGGCATATGTTTACAGGGTTATATCTGGTAATGATGCAAAGAAGCATGCATGAGGATAAAGTATAACCGCATCTCAGACCCTTTAGCACATTTTACTGGTTCTGATTTTAAAAAGTCTTAAAGTAGCTCATAGCAGCTTGAACTCAACTAGCGCTGGACATAATAGTCAGAATTCACCAATAGTGTCACAACTCTGCTTTACTTCTCCATCCAGATCAGTATTGATCAGTCCCATTATTACAAATCACAACATACCTGCATGACGAAGTATTTCAAATAAAAACACCAAAACTGGACTTTACAGCGAGGCTAACAATTCTATCCTGGCAAACTGTTTCTAAATGTGTGTCTAAACTATTACGAGTAATGAGGAAGACAATAATACCTTTCCTGAGAGCTTCTTTCATCGTTAAAGTTGATAGAAAGTGGCTTGGACTGATCACTCCTAAATGACACACAGCTGTGTTCAGGAGAATTTGGTCTTTCCTTTGCTCTTCTGAACAGTGGAGAGAAGTATGGTTTAGTAGTTAAATGTAAAAAAAAATTAGTTAAACAAACAAAATAAATGAATCATTTGTGTTTGCTTCAGGAGGGCTTGTAATTATTCTTTATTAAACAACAACAGGACTATGATGGAGGCAATAAAGGGAGCATCCATTGTGCCATTGCATTCTAGCACACATATACTATTGTCACATATCATGATGTCGGTCTTTCTTTTCATTTTTATTTGCTCTCTGGCATTTTTGTTTAATTTTGTTGTAATTGTCAACAAAGAAAACATTTACTGTAGTAACACAGGCTCTCAGAGAACTAATCTTCTGCTCTCTCCCCTGTTTTTTTATTTACTTTTATATATATATATATATATATATAGAGCAAAAGTTTGGACACCCCTTGGCTGGTGACTCGGATGAACTTATCCTCCGCAGCAGAGGCGACTCTCGGTCTTCCTTTCCTGGGCCGGTCCGCATGTCAGCCAGTTTCTTTGTAGCACTTGATAGTTTTTGTGACTGCACTTGGGGACACTTTCAAAGTTTTCCCAATTTTTCCGACTGACTGACCTTCATGTCTCTCAAACTCTTTGAATGAGAAGGTGTGTCCAAACTTTTGGTCTGTATTGTATATATATCATTTTTATATAACAAGAAAGGTAAGTGATCATTGTAAAATATTACTCATCTGAAATATTCAGAGCATTTTTATATTATTTTTAAACTTTAATGTTATGTAATTTCACATAGTATAAATGTTTATTTTTGGCCCATAGCCGGGTTAGGGCACCTCTGGTCTAAATATTAATTTACGAATTAAATTAGTCAAATCCTGTAATATGAAACAGGTAAAGAAATTAGCCTACAGGATAAGTTATACGGTGGTGATCCTATGTTTTGGTCCAGTGGTAATGGTGTTGTTCTTAATGTAAAACTAAGAAAATTAGCCCACACTTGAACATGTTATGCTTGATTTGAATTCGGGGGAAAATGTTTCTAAAGAAATGTCTGAGATGAAATTGTGATGAGCGATGCAGAAGACAACAATACCTTTCCTGAGTGTCTGTTCCCTCTTTAAAGTTGATAGACAGTGGCTTAGACTGCTCACTCTTAAAGGACACACAACTGGATAAAGGAGAATTTGGTCTTTCCTCTGTTTCTCTAAATAGTGGAGAGAAAACACATGGTTGGGTTGTTCATGCTGGTTCAAAATTCTGGGTTATTTCGGGGACTTTAAACATATTGTTGGGTTGCTCATGTTGGGTCAAATGAGATGTAGTGAGTCGTTTACAAATGAACACCTGGTTGGGTTATTTTGACCCAACAACTGGTTTATTCTTTATTCTCTGGTTTCTCCAAACGGCAGCCTGCAAAATGTTCGAAATATTACTGTTATTGTGTCACAAAGTGTAGTTTTAAGAGTTGTTTAAGCGAGAATGTATGTGTGTACAGCTCAAAACATCAATCGGTCATTAAAGATAGCGTCTATTTTTTTTAAAAAAACGTTTTTTCAGAGATTTGAGCTTCAGAAAATCCCCCGGTGCTTTCCGCATAACAACGGCCCAACGTAGCTTCACCTGGGAAAGAATTTCTGAAAACTGCCGCTGGCTGTGACGGAGTGGAGGTATTTTATTTTGTGTATTTCTAACTGGCATTGTTACGTGTGGTGTGGTATGGAGAGCCGCACCACGAGATGTTTTTAATGATAAGAGCCCTGACGCAGGACTTTAGTGGGGGTCAGTGAAATAGGAGTGTGTGAGGCTGCTTATTGGAGATGGCATGGGATTATTAATTAGAAACTTAAAAGGAAATAAAGAAAACTGAAAACACAACAGTAAACTGAGCTCCGCTCTCGACACAAGAACGGATGGGGCTCTGGAAACTAAAACACAAACTAATATCCTCTCTGGGCCTTTGCCCTTACTGAGAATTTATATTAAAGGAGAGGAAGAGTTTGTGCTTTGTGCACTTTAACCTGAGAGCGCACGCTGAACTGATGCGTGCAACTCTCTCTGGCTCTCTTGCTCTCGGCTGGTGCTTGGCCTTTGTCTGTCTATTTACCTAAATGAAATTCTAGCGATTAAAAAATGGAAACGGTGTCAATTTCAGAATGCTCAGAAGCTCAGTGGTCCGAGCACAACCCGTCTCTTCTCTGAATACGCTGTGTTCATGGGGGTGGGGCTAAGAAACACACATCTCGGTTTATTAATCCACGAAGTTTAGGTTTAGTTTTCAGTGCGCAGCGTTTGTTCTGTTTGTATATCTGTTATGTTACAGCTATATTATAAGACTCAGAAAGAACTTTTATTTGAGCTAAAGTGACTGATGTGCCGAACTTTTATCAGCAGAGCCTCTGTTTCACTGAATAATCCACGACTTTTCATGAATATGTAAGACCTATTGACACCTCTCAGGTGACACACACACACACACACACCAAAACACACAGAAAGCAGACCAAACATCATCAGCACGTCCCTCCCCCAAACAATGAGCATTTACTTCCATCTGAACTGAGTCGTTTACATAAATCACTGATCAGTAGCTCATCATATCAGTTTATTCATACGGATGTACCTGTTTTACATGGAAATTTACAGGCTTGTTACTGAATGATTTACTCTGATAAAGAATTCAAATACAAATTTTGTCACATACACAATCATACACAGTCCGATATGCAGTGAAATGAGCGCTGAGGGTTAGTAGACTAAGTAGACTAATGATTATTAATGTGTCGGGAAAAACAACAAGGAGACTGACTTGGTTTCGGCTGTAGTGATGAAGGTGATCATGTCATCTCATCATCTCCACAGCAGTGGATGCGCCAATAATTCACGTTTCATATGAATTAAAATTGAAATTAGTTTTCCATTCGTTTATATAAAAGCAGACATTTCGCTTTCTATAAGTATATTTTTCATGTCTGTGAGGCGAGTATACATGGAGTTTCGGTTCATTTCCTGACGCGCTCAAGTTCACCGAAACCGATACAGAATCATAACATTTTGTCGTCATTGTGAGGCACTTAAATAAAAGTGGAGTCTTATAAAGGCTATGTAGCTTATATAGTTTTATTATATTGTTTTTGCACATTAATCTGAGAAACTTTTTCTGATGCACACACAGAGTCTGTTTTCTGGCTATATGAAGATATATATAAAGATATATATTTACTTTGCTTAAATTCGATGCAAATAAGAAACGCCTATATTTAGGTTTAAATTCTAAATGTGTACTGTAATTTTAGTGATTTTACACTTTTAATGTGTTACTTGTTTTTTATAAGGTTTCGCCGGCGGTGGTACAGCAATGGGGATGTAAAAATGTAATTAGTTAAAATGTTTTCATTATTTATTAAGGAAAATTATAATGATCATAACAGCCTACTGCATTTAATTCTTATAATAAAGCAAAAATACTGCTTAGGCAGTAGCACGTCCTGACGATGTTTGAATTTTATGGTCATTTAGTTTCATTTATTTCAGTTAATAAATCTATTACAAATTTAAAGAACAAAATATAAGATGACACAAAACCCTACACGCGTAGCTTTTCTACTTACACATGATAAAATCTAAAGGCTCATTGTGTTAATGTTTACTTTGCTTAAATTCGATCCTAATAAGATTTAATTACATTTAAACACACAGACACATTTGTACAGTAATTTTAGGTCTGTGATTATGAATTTGTTTAACTACGATGTTACACTTGATTTTATCCGCTACTACGTGCAGCTCTAAAGGAGCAGCGGCTCATTAATCCTTGAGAGAATGAACTAAGGCCTGAGGCGTCGGTCTATAGTTATATAGCGCCACCCAGTGGTAAAAGCCAGCAAACACGTAAACCCAAATGCTGCCGCCGTGAGACACAGCAGTATAACCAGTATTCCGGTTGGGTTCCATCTGTATTAGAATGCAATTATGATGAGCAATGCAGAAGACAACAATACCTTTCCTGAGCATCTGTTCCCTTTCTGAAGTTGATAGACAGAGGCTTGGATTGATCACTTTTAAAGGACACACAACTAGATAAAGGAGAATTTGGTCTCTCTAAAGGAGAATTTGGTTTCTCTAAAAAGTAAAGAAATGTTCATAAGTTATTTAATTTTATAAATTCTCATGTTTTGAAATGCATTCTGAATACAAGGTTGTTCTGCATATCATCTTAGAAAAGTCATATATACTAAAGATTTAATATCAAAGACTGATTGTCCCATCTGAATAATTGAGGGTCACAGGTAGCTCAGTGGTTAAGATATTGGACTACAGGTCCTAGGTTCAAACCCCACAGCCACCAAGTTACCACTGTTGGGCCCTTAACCCTCAACTGCTCAGATAAGGGCGTCTGCCAAATGCCTAAACGTAAAATCTGCACACAGAAATTCCCCTTCACACCACAAAATTCTAATCCATACACACAGCTTTGTAAAACAAAATTTTGCTTTATTATTATCTCGCTACACTGTAAACCTGATTAAGTTGGCAAAACTCAAAATATTTGAGGTAATCAGTTACATGAATTTTTTTTAAGTAATGATGTTTTCGATTTTAAGTAAACAGAACTATCAATTTTTGAGTCTGTTGAACTTGTGCAAATAAAATACATTTTTGCAGACAATCCAGTCCGGGAATCGAACCCGGGCCTTCCACATGGCAGGTGAAACACCTACCACTGAGCCACCAGTGCTCTATAGATATTAGATTGGTGGAAGTTTAAGGTGACAGTTACTGTTACTTAAGTACAGTGAAACCTCGGATTGCGAGTAACGTGGTTTACAAAAACCGCAAACCGAACAAAGATTTTAAATAAATTTTTAATCGGAAACCGAGCAAGTATTAGTTTACGAGTGCCGAGTATCATGTATCCCACATGTGATTCCTATTTTGACGCCGAGCGGCAAGTGATCGCAACTGAGCCAATGATTTTTCTTTTTCTTGCGCTGCGGAATTATGGGTAATCGTCTCCCCTGCTGGATGTAAGTGCTCGTCTCTTAAAGGCTTGTTGGCTTCGTCAATACACATCAACATCTCCCTCTCCCTCCTATGTGTGTGTAATTTGACACCGACACACGCACATACACTCTCTCGCCTTTATACCAGCTCCCCGGCTCCACAACCACGCTTTCTTTACACAGAAACTCTGCTCTGTCGCGATTCTTTTCAATCTTTTCAAGTGCTGGTTCATTTGTTTGATTGTTTGTTTTACTTTACAGCAGTGATTCCGTTAGTATGCGCTTACATGAGTGTCATTAGAGAGATTTCTTTTTTTTCCCCGTTAAAAACAGTGTTTCCGTTGGGTGTGTGATTGTTATGAAACTTAAAAAGCGAGGTGGGGGGAGCGAGGAGGAGTTTTACTGTGTAAGACGAGGTGAGGGAAGGGGCTAATTCCACACACACACACACACACACACACACACACACACACAAATACACGGCACCTGCGAGCACAAACGGAAACACTTATCTGTCGGGATTTATTTTTTACTTTTTTTTATGTTAATTGCAGGTTAATTTGTTTTATTTTTACTTTATTTACATAATTATTTGTATGTATTTATTGTTTTGGGGTGTAGAACGAATAATTTGAATTTTCATTATTTCTTATGGCAAAATTAAATTTGGTTTACGCTTCCAGAACGAATTATGCTCATAATCCAAGGTTCCACTGTACTTACGATTACATAAAATATCAAATTTGTTCAGCTAATTTGAAAAGTGTCATTTCTACAAACTCATAACTGGCAAAAAGTTCTGAATACTCAAAAAGGTCTATTAATTTGACCTAATTGCAATTATTTAAGTTAACAGTACTCAATGTGTTTAATTACTTGGAGCATTAGGGTTTACAGTGTGTATAATGGCCTCACCCAATCTTCCTTTGATCAAAGTTAAATTTTTGTTCCTTTTTTGTACCTACATTATGCATTTCATTACATTTGCTAAATAATAGCTGCTCGTTCGTTCCTAAATCTCTCTGAAAGTTGCATTGTTGCAGACTGGGAGCATGATGAGCAGATACTGACCTTTTGTCTGAAATAATTACAGACTAAATAAAAAACTTTGGTTATTTTAGTCTGGAGTGCTACCTCTAAAGATGTACTGTAGATGAAGACTGGGTTTATAATGAGCAACTGGACGAAAAGTGTATACCTGTCCTGAGAATCTGGTCCCCTTTTAAAGTTGTCAGTGTGTGGCATGGTCTCGTCGCTCTTATAGGACACATAGCTGGTTACAGGAGATTGTGGTCTTTCCTCAGTTTCTCTGAAAAATGTAAGACAGTAGTGAGAGACAGAGATATATAATATAGTTGGCTTGGTTATGAAATTGTTGTTGACTTCAGGAGGATAGTGGTGACCATTCTCCTCCACACATCAATAGTACCATCAGAAGCTCAGCAGCCACTTCTAAGTTCCACTATGTGCTGAGAACTTCTGAGCTTGATCAAACCAACCAAACTGCCTGGCAAAATTCACCCTTTCCATCCTCAATATTATCTATAAGATGCACACAGAGAGCATCCTGATTCTGTACTGTACATCACTGCTTAGTAATTCAATTTGCAACTTAGTGAGCTGACATACTGTGAGATCCCACAGCAGACACAAAAGAACATCATCTGAAAATGTGTTGTTTTAATAGACTCAGAACTGACCCTTTATTTTATCCATCTTAAAGCAGTTAAGAAAACAGAATAATTAACCTGCTCCTAAGAGATGTTCCATGTGAAAAGGAAATGTTACACCTTATAATGAGGTTAGAAATTCTTTTCTGAGAAATGGCCTCTAACGCTGCATTTAAAGATTAGATTGATGAATAAGAGAAAGAGAAACTAATACCTGTTGTCAAAGGATCTTCCATCATTGAATTTGTTAGAGACTGACTGCAGCACTGACTGGTGAGTTGTTAGGTCCTGGACACAGGACAATTCTGTCAGCCTTTTGCTCCTCCTGTAGTTTGCCCCCTGGCCTCTAGAGGTCATTTGTGTTCCCCTTAGGCCAAGTTTTTCATTGTGTTGTCTCATTAGTTATTGAGATCACCTGTGTCTTGTTTCCCCCAGTATATTTAAGCCGTTCACTTTCTCCCCTCTTATTCACTTGGTTTTTGAGTCCCTCCTCTGTGTGTCCTGTTGTAAGTTCCTCAGTCTTTTTATGATTTGATTGTTCATTACCTGGTTGTTTTTCTCCTCGTGTGGAGGCTTTCATTTAAGAGTTTATTATTTTGTCAATTATTTTATTCCTCTGAATGAGAAGAACTTTTGTTGATGACAAGCTTCCTGTGAACCCTTTTTACATCTTTAAAAAATAAATCTATCTTGCCTGAGACTTTCTGCCTTGAGTGTGTTTCAGTTGGGTCCAACCCTATCCCCTCCGTTGCTCAGTGGTAAAATCCTCAACCCTCACCCCGGAGACCCGGGTTCAAGACCTGAGTCTGACAAATTCAGGAGAACTTGTCCTTTTCTCCATTCCACTAAAGGGTTTAAAGAAATGTGTTAGCACTATCCTGACATGAAAGCATTTTTCCCTGCATATGTGCTTTCAAAATCAGATATAATGAGCAGATTCTCAACTGACCTCAGAGCCCCTGAGGAGAACAGCTTAGAGTTATCCTTATGAGTATCATTGCTCTTGTTTTATCTCCTATTCGTTACTAGACTGTCTGAGTTCTTGTCCAGAGACATGTAACATGTTATTGTAACACCACAGGTCTCGACACTGCAGATTTCCGGTCAGGCAGATCTGTGTCCGCCCTTACACATGGTTGCTAGGCAATGCCATCATGATTTGTGACACCTGAACGCACGACTGTATAGGCCCCCAAGACAAAGCAATAGATGTGTGGACACACTGATAAAAATATCCAGCCGGATTTACTTAAAAAAATTAAGGTAACTTTTTGCATCAGATTATTATGTAGTTCAAGGAAGACTATTCTTTGTATTTACTACTTACATTTCTTTATGTAAAAATAGTTTTTGCTAGTAAAGTCTACTTAATTTCGGAAGTAAACCCTACTTAATTCAATAATTTCCCTAGTCATTGTTTTGTGTCCATGCTCTACTTAACTTCAAGAGTTTCAAATATGTATTTTTAATTGAAATTTGACTCTTTTTTTTTTATTTCCATATTACTTGGATTGGGGCCTACTTTGTTTTATTAAATGTCCGAGTCTCATTTTAAAGTTACATATACTCACATTATCTAGTTAGCAAGTTAGTTAGTTAGTTTCTTATATATTATATTTAAAATACCAGTTTTAAAATTTGGTACTTTGAAATGCAACTTCACCCACCAAAAAACATGACGTAAGAACACTTCTTATTATGTGCATACACTCCTGAACATCCACAGTTCCTTCAAAGTGCATTTGGTCCTGAATTCACAACATCCACAGGGTCGTCTTTTGCTGGTTAAAACTTTTCGCGCACGAGGTGAACAGAATGCTCCAAAGAGTTGTTTCCTACCGCAATGAGGCTTGAGTACACTTTTACTTTGATACGGGGTTTCCCACGCTTTTTCCATGGGGAGGCAGTTTTATTTAAACAGAGTAAAATTAACAAGATTATTGCTTGTTGTGTGTGTGCACTTAAAAAAATTGTCAGGGATTATGTAAAAAAAAAATGTGTTAAGGAAAATATGCACATTGCAGATTAATTTCTAACTTAGATATATTTACGTAAACGTTCAAACTTGATTATTTATTGTTAAGTACACAGATTTAATAATGCTACATTTACAACATCTCAGATCTATTTTTTTCACTGCATTAGGTAGCACCAGGAATGAAAGTGAGTCACTTTGGTAATAAAGGAGAAAAGAAAAGACAAAGAAGTGAAAAGACAAAAAAGAAAATAAAAAAGACAAAAAACTGAAAAGAGAAAAGGGAAAAAAGCAAAAAGACAAAAAAGTGAAAAGACATTTTTGCAGTGGTGTGCCTAGTATTTAAGTTTTTGCTTTTGTTGTGTCTGTCTCAAAGTTTTATTAATATACCTATCTCCAAACGGGAGAGGCTTTCACAATCACTCCTGCAGTTCACATTACACGGCTTCCCCTCAAAAGCCCCAAACTGTGACCCGCCATAAACTTCCTGGTGCACTCCTGTGTGTGAAGCTAAAGTAAGAGGAGAGGAGGAATCAGACCCCCTCTCTCCCTCATCTTGTTTTACACAGTAACCCTTCCTCCTCTCTTATTTGAGTTTTTCACACACACACACACACACACACACACACACACACACACATACATATTACCGGAAATACTGTTTTATCAAAATTTAACAAGGAACATTGGTAACAACACTTGCATGAGTGACACACTAACAGAATCACTGCTGTAAAGTAAAAATAAAACAAATTAATCTGCACTTTACCTGTGTGTGTGTGTGTGTGTGTGTGTGTGTGTGTGTGTGTGTGTGTGTGTGTGTGTGTGTGTGTGAAGGCGAGATGAGGAAGGGAGG